>JAJDFF020000067.1:0-113182 GCA_021527025.2 Geoglossum cookeanum
ACGCCGGAACTACTCCATCGTCACTATAAGCTGTCACACTGCTATATCTCCCTAAGACCCGCGCTACGGTTCTTACAGCAAGGTAGCCGGCATAGAGCTGGCAAAACTATGTATTTAAGTAGCCTGCTGCCCATAGTAAAATGGGCAGCAATTAGTTCTTCTTTTAAGTCACAATATTGAGAGCATTTCTGCTAATTGCTTCTTTACTACCATGATAAACACATTGCCTCTACGAACGCATTTGTAAAGGCCGCTCATAAGGCAAACACTAGCTAGCTGAGTGCCACAGGCAGTCCGTCAGTGGCATATAATCGACATGTATTTAGCCTCATTGCTGGCAGCCCTTTGGGGGTCAGCAATAAGTTCTTATTAAGAAGTCATCAAGAAGTCACCTTAACCTTATTTTTCATCACTAGAAGCCTAGCTGGCACTCCTATGGATCGCCTGTGGCACCTTGATGGTGCAGCTAACTGCCTACCCATTGATTCATTACCTACGAGACGTCTATATACACTGCAACTGGCACACTACTAGTACCACGACAAGATGCCTGTGGGAAGGCATCTTGGCACTCCTTACAGCATTACGATTGTACTATGCTGGAGCTATTCTATCGTTACTATAAGTTGTCACACTACTATATATCCCCAAGACCCATACTATGGTTCTTACAATGGCAAGAGACTGTTACGAACCTCCGATCTGAGCCTCCGATCGCCTCCGACCTACCCTCCACGAACCGCATCGAGCCGCATGAGCTCATCGCCAGACCCACAAACCTTGTGCAAAGCCCTCGAACCTCTATATGGGCCTTAACTATAACGCAAGCCTCTATGCGGACCTCAATCGTGCTGCCCAGCGAACCTACGGACCCAACAAAACTACAGACAGACCAATTGCGAACCACTACCGCTTGTAGTATAGCCAGCAGACCCAACTGCGGCTGGCATGGCTCGTGACAATTCGTGGCAGTTTCGAGAGTTTCCTCTTCTTATATATATAAACGCGAGGCCTCTGTAACGGCGCGCGGACTATGCATACACGGGTCGACGGGTTGACGCATAGGGTAACCCAAGGGGGGTATTGAGCCGCACCCTGTATATAGTCGTCTCGCTGGCCTCAGGGGCGAGGCCAGCGATCAGTTCTTCAAGCTATTAGAATTGAGCCTCTGCCTATGTTCCACACCTCGTAACCGCTTCCATATCGCGACCCGACGTGTACCCGAAACCCCTAACCAGCCAACTTCAAGCGTAGGCCCGATTGTAACCCCCAGTCGCCAGGACGCACACCCAGCGACCGGCCAGCGTCACACTGCCACGAAGTCCCCAGGAGACTGCTCCTTACAGCCTCCTTCTATACCTTCTCTCTTCTTTAGCTTTGAATCGTTGAATAGAAGTAGTCCTACCTTGCTTTCCAAGCGCCCGGAATCTACGTTCGTGATACTTTCTAATGCCGTTGTGTAAGGATCGCCTCCTGCAGGGACCCCTAGGGTGGTTATGGTAGTGTGATGCTGTCCGGCTGGCCTGGTCGCTGTTGGCACGACGGCGGGTCGACGTAGACGTGCGTAGGCTTGATCGGAGTGCCGAGTTCTATTGAGGGTTGCTGACGACCCGCTGGGTAGGCTACAGGTGGATACGATGTCAGAAGGCAAGAGGATTGATTCTAGTATGTAGAAGAACTAATTGCTGGCCTCCTCCTGAGGCTCAGCCGATCGACTAAATACAATAATGGGAACCACACAGGGTTACCCTGCTGCATAGCATTCCTGCGGCCAGCGCAGGCTCCTGACACGTTGATAGTATTGCAAAGTTCTATAGCTGCAGTACTGTTTGTCCATTGCATTCTGCCCTGAGTAAAGGTTCTATTCAGTTGAATGTCCCATCTCGTAGGAGGGATATAGCATATAGAACCTTCTTCCGTTCGTTATCGAACTTTGTTCAGGCTTAGAAAAAACATTATTTTGAGTTAACTCAAGAAGGCTCGTAGCTTCGAGTGGTTTCCTGTGAAGGTATCAGGCGTGGCTATTTTAACGTCTTTGGTTTCATCCATAGTCGGTTTAGAGGTGAGCGGTTGGAAGAGTCCTGTTGTTGATTCCAGTATGTGTCCTGTCGTTGCGGTTATTATATATGTTAGCTTGCTGATTTGTCCTTGCAGTTTTTAGTAGCAGTTGCGGTTCTCCATAGTAAAGTTTTCCAGCTGTACGAACTGCGAGAAAAGCTGCTCTTGCTTGGGCTGGTCTTCCTTGGGGCGGTTCGATAGGTTCATGGTTCGAGCAAATGCAGCTGAGGGGATCAGTCAACTATCAGGACCTAGACGGTTGGTCGCAGATGCTTGGGTTTGACATGTGGTAGATGGGTGTACGATTGGTACTACGAACTATATGGTTTGTATAGGTTCATGGTTTGTAGATGTGGTGAGGCCAGTGTCACGAACGTAGATTTCGGGCGCTTGGAAAGCAAGGTAGGACTACTTCTATTCAACGATTCAAAGCTAAAGAGAAGAAAAGGTTCAGAAGAATACCTCGAGTTTATATACATGTAGAAGAATAGCTTTCAAACTTCCAATTTGAGTGCTTCGAGCCGAACGACGTCACGGTGCTCGGATCCGCAGGATAATGACGAGCAGTTAGGCTCGTAGTGAGGTTGGGCTTGAGTTCAAGCCGGCAAGCTATGCTGCTCGTAGTAAGGGCTTGCAGCGAAGCTTGTGGATAGGCCTATATACTGTTGCGCATGGCTAAGGCCTGCATAGAGGCTTGCGAGCTTGTACGAAGCTCGTGAACTCGTAACAGCCGGTATAGTTCTATTCTAATGATACTCTATATATAATACATGTGTTGACCTATAAAGTTGTAAGAGACATCTTCGTTGGTCTCTAATAGGGGTTTGCGAGCCATGAACCTTGGCAATGCGAGCATGGCTTGCTCCATGGTCTGAGTTCTCGTATGGCTATTACAGAGCCGAATAACGTTACGATGCCCAGATCCATAGGATAATAATGAGTAGTTAGGCTCACAGTGAAGTCAGGCTCAAGATCGAGCTAGCAAACTATGCTGCTCATAGTAGGGGCTTGCAGCGAGGCTTGTGGGCGGGCCTATGTACTGTTGCATATGATTAAGGCTTGCATAGAGGCTTGCGAGCTGGTACGAGGTTCGTGAGCCTCACAATAAACTCATGAGACTTGTAACTCATGAGATTCATAATAAGCGTTATACTGCCATAACCACTCTAGGGGTTCCTGCAGGAGACGGCCCTTATAGATGAGTCTCACTTTAAACTCGTGTGAGCCAGGTGAGTCTGGGTAAGCCTGGATGATGCTCACCCAAAGTCCATGCCCGAGCATATCACTTCATCCTACTCAGCACCTCAAACATAGCCTGGCAAATCTAGCTGTAAGGCGCTGACAATGAGGCTCTCAAAAGGAGTCTCTCAGCCGCGTCGAACCGCCCAAACCGCTTACGGCCTCCAGAAGGCTCTACGACATCAGTCCTTCACGTCAACGATGAGACCGCAAGCAAGCAGCCGCAAGCATCCTCCGCAAGCATATAGCGTCAAGCGCATCCAGACGCACGACGGAAACAGTTCCTATCGAATAAAGACATCGCTACGAAAGCAGCACGTCTACGAAAGCAGCACGAACACCCTATTGACAACATCTCCGTTACCAGCAGAAGTCAGGACAATGGATGTATAGCTATGAGGCAAGGTAACCGGCGTACAGCCGGCGAAACCATGTATTTAAGCAGCCCGCTGCCCATAGTAGAATGGGCAACGATTAGTTCTTCTTTTAAGTCACAATACTAAGAGCACTCCTGCTAATTGCTTCTTTACTACTGTAATAACATATTGCCTCTACGAATGCATTACTACTTCGCTACGCCGGAGCTACTCCATCGTCACTATAAGCTGTCACACTGCTATATCTCCCTAAGACCCGCACTACGGTTCTTACACTAGCACTCAAAATGAACACTTGTACCAAAAATAAAGAGTGTTAAATGAACAGTTGATCAAAGTATTCCCTAACATAATTGATATATAGCAGTACATTACAAGATATTCTTTATGAAAATTCCTATTATAATATTGTGGGCAAGTTTGGTATCGGTGGGTAGCTTGTTGCCGTTGCCTATATACATAAGGAAGAGAGAGCTCTGACAAGGTAAGCTATTCCTGTCAAGGCAAACTAACTAATTAGTGCTATACCCATCAGGTCCACAATCCGCCTCCACAATATGTATGATCTACAGATACTCTATCTCTAAAGTCGCATTAGGGAAAAACTTTTTCAAAAGAACAGCCTATGGAAGAGAGTTGGCTTCCAGAATCTACTCAGACAAATCTAACTGCTTGTGGCAGATATAGAGCTAGGAATATGCAAAAGCTGGGGAGGATTAATATTTGAGAACTGACTGACAGAACAAATTGATGTTGACCTAACAAATTGATTTAGAAGTGAGATAGAAAGAACTTAGAATTTCTATGAACTTTGAGATTATTTGTAAGCTACATTATTCAGTTTTAAATTCTATTATATTTCGACGCCATCATCCTTCTAGATTAATTAGCCTTCTAGAACAACTGTGGCACATAGTGGTACATTTTTAAAAGTGTCTATAACCACGTGCCTAGTTCTATTGTTACTGCGTGTTTATTCTTCTCTGTTACTACTGTAAGGCACGGCTAGTCGCTAGGCTGGTGATGGCGGCCGGGTAACCCACAGGGGTCCCCGAGCCGCACCTCTATATAGTCGTGCCGCTGACCTCAGGGGCGAGGTCAGCGATCAGTCTTGCACTAGAATGAGACCCCAGATTCTCCACGCATAGTTTTCTCCACGCATAGTTCATCTCATATTCTGTGACCCGACATGTCCCCGAACCCTAGACCTAGAACCGCCTACTCACGATGCCTGGCCAGCGCCTACACGTCGCATACCCGGCGGCCCGCGACGTCACACTGCCACGCATCCCGGATACCCCTATCCATCACAATTAGAGGGCGGAAATCACTATCGCGAGGGTCGGCGGAGGGCTTGGCTGAAGTTTAGTAGGGGAGGTGCCTAAGCGAAGGTCCGATCACTTCTGTGGTGAACCTTCATATCCAGATAGACACGGTGTGAGGCGATGCCGCTATGCCTAAACAGGCAGTAGCATGCGCCCAAAGAATTCTCCTAACAATTTTTGGTAGAGGGAAGCGCAGAAGTGCATGCATGCAATTACGGGGAGACTCGAACCTATCATGGCAAGGATTACATGGCCGGTATGTCTGAGGTAGATAAGAAGTGTGGGATTAGTGCAGGCTGGTTTAGCTACGCCAATTAGTGGAAGCTCTTACGAAGAGGGGATATATAAGATAGCCGGCCTATCAATGAACTTACCCTCCAACGCGTGTTGATTTGAGTTCTATCGGGCTCGTAGGTGGAGGGAAGGGTTGCATGAGTAGCCTGGAGGGCAGTAGTAGCGCAGAATGCACCAGGGAGGAGGGCAGTGGTTTGGACGATGTTGATGGTGAGGGAGAAGTACTGTGGGGGCTGCCAACGTTGAGGTTGTGTTTTCCTTTTTTTTTCGGCCTGGTTTCCTGCTGGCCAGCGAGACTACTTGTCTACTCACGGACCATTGGTGCCCGCAGCACAGCGGATGATGAGGCGCCGTGTTGTTTCAGAGGCCTAAACTCAACCAGCATCTAGACAAGAGTTGACGCCATCATCCGTGATAGCCCGCTCAGTAGAGCAGGGAGCCGACATCCCCGATGCGCCGCCTTGGGACCCACGGTGCCGGAGGCGCACCGCGCGCGAGCTGAAGGGTTGTTTTGGGAGAGTACGGCCGCAGAGCCCTTGTGCAGCTGCTGATTAGAAACAGAAGTCCTGTCTAGCGGACAACTCAACAAACCCAGCCAGCCACCGCCCTTGGTAGGCTGCAGGCACCTTCTTCTGCGCACTGCTATAAGTCTGATTGCATCCCTTCTCGATGTGATGCACCGTAATTGGCGCCTCTAAGAGATTCCGTGCCAGTAGTTGCCATGGCAAACAGAAGTCCTGCCCCAGTGAAGCTGGATGCATCAATGAACCCCAAAACTTGATTAGCAGTTTAGGCAGCTTGGGGACCCACCAGACACTCGCGGGGAAACCGGATCTGTTGGATTCTGCATGTCCCCATTATATCTGAAGGCGATTGCTAGCGATAGTTTGTTGTCGAACCCCCGATAACGACTGTGGGAGTCGAGGACACCCTGCTGAGCCCGACGATTGCTGCAAGCTCCTACTAATCCGGAAGACAACCGCTACCAACCAGAGCCAGGAGATAGCTCAAGTGCCCACCAGCTTGACTTGCAGTGAGAAGAGTAGATCCGTGGGGATCGAGGGATATAATTTCGGGCAGTGAGCCAACAAGTCCTCCTAGGAGCACGCAAAACGCATCGGATATCATAAGAGTCCAGGGCTCTTACATTAGTACCGCAATATAACAAGTACAGCGCACTGTACCAAACCAAGCCACCTCTCTAGGTCATCCGCACTTCATCCCGCTACCATCCCAGTCATCATGGTCAACCTCGCCCGATTCCTCATTGCAGCCGTCGTAGGCACAACAGCAACTATTGCCACACCCCTCCTCCACGTCGAGAAAACTCTTTGCTCCCCTGAGCTTCCTTTCGGTGGGAACGACCCTACCAAAGTTGTCCCACCGACAAACACGGTAATATTTGCATACAACTCTAAGGGCTGCAGTGATACGACTGCGGTAGAATGGAACTTAGAAGCTGGCTTATGCTACAGACTCCCGGCAGAAGGGGTGAATTTCAGATATGCGCGATGTGGAGTCGGTAGGTTTGCAACTCTGAACATCGGTTTGCTTTTTAATATTTTTTTCCTTACGCATGTATTATAAACTGCATAGCTTCTCGGGTTCCCTATTCTTTTGGAGAGCGAGATATCATGCTAACCCACTTTTACTCTATAGTTTATGTATATGACAACAAAGAGTGCGATGGCGAAGCGTTTCGAATTCCTCAAGACAGATGCTACAATGTGGATTCTTTTAGATCGATAAGTCTCAAGGGATGCTAGTAGTCTTAGGGTATTCGAGGATACAAGTAACTTGCCTCTACTTTAGCATCGATGCTGAAGTAAGACATTTGACTAGCTTGGTTCTTAGGGTTGGAATGGAAATCAACATGCATGGACTCGCCGTAGGGAAACAGACAGTGATGTTTATTCACCTTCTCCCGCTTCACTCCTTATGATGTTATGAAAACCTCTTTGAAATGCATTCTGTTTGAGTATCGAGTTAATCCATACTCTGTCCAGATTGCCCGGCGATAATTCTTTTCTGCTTTATGGAAATCTTCTTTCTATTAGCTAGCTGACTTGGGCTTTGGGGCTCCAACAACCTATCTTATTCCCGTCACTCTCTGTATGGAATTGAGTACTCTTAGCGTCCTATCGGACGTAATAAATTATTGATTTGAAAAATATTCGCGTTAGTATTATATAGCGAGCATATCTTAGAGCAAGCTCTAAGCACTAGCAAGAGCTACTAAAAACGCACTACTTAGTACATCGGTCCACATGCCTTTCTAGAAGGCCAGGTGTAAGTACCGCTGACGAACAGCATTTGAGAATGCATGGGTAGTAGGTTAGCTACCCGCACCAAGAATTCTAGATAATCGCCCGGGCTCCTCCACAATACTCACGCGAGCACAGGGCGGCGTTGCTCACCCACCAGATTGGAGTGAGGTCGGGGCACAAGTAGCCTCCTCGCGGTCGTTTGCTTTCCAGACCACCCAGAGCAGAATTACGCACTCTACCCACTGGCACCGATACTCTCCACAATACGTCTTTAAGGCTAGGGGCTTTTATTTTATTTTTTTTGGTTGCTCTTTCCGTACTGGCTTGGTGTAGTGTAGTTTTTATTACGGGGCTTCTTTTGAGCAATTCAGTTGTTTATTTCCCTCTTCGGTTCCTACATACACACTAAGCTTCCAATACAGAGAGACGAGACGCTGTTGGTTTTTGATACGGGGCGAATAGCCATGAGAGGTATATAGAGCTAGAGGATGTCCAGAATGACATATTTATTATTTCCGACAATAATAAGATCATATGTAGCACACTAACTATCCCTCCGCCCTCTCCCTCCCCCTCCTCATCCCTCACTCTCTAGCTCGCAATCAAATTTAGCCACTTGTCCTCAGCACTCCATTGAATACGTTACTCCCATTCTCCAACACCTTCTTCCTGCCCTCTAGAATTTGCCGCTGCCTCATCACATTGGCAGGTTCAGATGCAAGACGCAAGACTTCCTCATCAGACCACCGGGATACAGTAAGGGGAGAGAAAATCTCCTCCAGGTTGTTCGTGAGGTGGCGTTCTATAACTTGCGTTGGGACGTTGTCGGTAAATGTTTTGAGGGCGACCTGTGAGTGAGGTCAGTGAGGTGTCAAATGCAAGCGGGCGGTTAGTAGAGATTCCAAGCAAAGAAATGTGACGTTACCTTATAGTATGCACAAAGGCAGTCAAGAGCATCAGTGCAGGAATAGTCATCCATGTTTAGGGTAATCTTCTCACTGCAAAGCTTCTTCAGTTTCTGTACGTCTATTCTATCAACCGTCACTGGCGTAGATGGCTTTGCTGTAGTTGTGTAGTAGCCGGTTTGGTATGTGGCTTGCGCGACACACTCATCGAGTTTCTTCTCTGCTCTCTGCGAGCGAAGCTTTTGGATCGTCATGGTGTAGTAATGATTGTACGTCATGGGATATAGATTCATATCCGCGTTGATATTCTTTAGCTCCGCTTGACTAAGCTTGAGTCTTTGCTTAAGCGCATCGTCGATGTTGCTGGAACTCAGACGTGCGTAAACATCTTGAGGGCAAAGCTCCTGGAGAAGGTCGCTGACGAAATTTGTACAAAGCTTCGAGATGTCTTCGGCGTGTTTCTGGGCGATGTCTTCCCATTTTTCAGATTGCTCCCAAAAGAGCTCTCCGATGAGAAGAGGATTGAAGTTTCCGGCGAGCTCCTGGCCGCATGTTTGGACGAGGTTTCGTTCGACCCAGTCCAAGGCTTCTCTTCTTCCGAGAACAGTGGGCTTCCTTAGTAATATACTGAGCGTCCCGCTTTCGTCGGAAGCATCACCACCGGGTGTAGATGCAGGCACTACCGACCCTCCATCTTCATCATCACCGTCCAGGACAGAGACGCCATGTCCCTCGAATGTGTACTTGTGCCCGAATTGGCGTAGCCGCGCCGCAAACCGTTTGTTCAGATACTGAACCATAGCCCGCAACCTCCTTGCCTTGAGTTGTTTCACAGCATCCTCGAAGTCCACTTTATCCGCAAAATACTCTGCATCATAGTGCCCACGAAGACCCGCCTTCGTGATATTGTAAAACGACATGCTAAGTTTCACCAGATATTGTCTCTGTTCATCGATGGTCGACCTCTGAGCTCCCAAACGCTGCAGCTCCTTGGTAGTCTCTGCAAGCTTCCTGTTGAGTTCGGTGTGGAGATCAGGCAGTTCTCTCTTGATATGTTCGAAAAGCAGATCGCTCAGTCGGGCTCTTAGCGACTCGACGCCGACATTGTCGCGAGGAAGTTCGGCCCACACGCCCTTACTGAAGAAGCTTGCCTCTGATCTGTTACGTTGACCAAATGTGTATTCTCGCTCCTTAAAAGCCCGATTCTTGAGAACGTGCCAGCCTAGCTTGAAGGCCACTACTTTCTCCTCGTTTCGAGCCAAAGAAACGAAGGACTTTTCACTCTCTGAGCCAGGGGGGAGGTCGTCTGGTTTCGTTATGATGCCGAGAGTCCGGCTGCCGTCAGGGTCGACACTACGCACATGGCTAATGATAATCTGATTTGCATAATCATTCTTAGCTGATATGATAGGGAGGATTATTGTTCTCGATTCCGCTATATATCGTTCCACCAGTTCGGAGACCAACATCACATCGTCACGACTTTGAGACTGATTTTCCGAGTGAATGAGGCCAGGAAGATCGACTAGAGTGAGCTGCGGGCGATCTGGTCCAGATATTTGGATGCTTAATACGTCTTTTGCGAATGCATGGAGAGCGGTGCCGTTACTAGTGTCTCCGATACCCATGGCCTTCGTTGCCCTATCGATGAGGTCAGGGAGCTCACCAAAATTCGTGATAGAGAGCTTGAATTCCGCAAGCTCTTTCTTTTCCTCTGCTGGGCGTGCTCTGTCTGGTATTATTTTCGTGGCGATCGACGATTCTGGCGAACGGCGCAGCACAATCTCCGTTGCAAATCGAGTGCAGAGATTCTCCCTGCGAGGGAAAGGTATCTCCGTTATAGCTTCCAATACTGAACTCTTTCCTGACGATTGGTCACCGCAGACGACCAGTTGCGGCAATGGTATAATGTCATCGATACCGCATTGTCGTAAGGAGTCCACTGTATTGAGGACTTTCCGTTGATCTGTGGTTTGAAGAGCATCGAGAGATGAGGTGGTTGCTGGCAGGAGAGAGCCCAGCAATTCGGAGGCGTTCCCATTAGGTTTCATTGGACTTGCGTCCCCCTGAGATGGGTGCGATTGATCAAGATTCATAGCGTCGTTGCTGTAGTAGACGTCTTTGAGGATCGCTATGCTTTAGCATGGAGAAGCCTGCTGGTAGAAATAGTCCAGATGGCCATGGCGGATCAAGGCCGCCAAAGTGAGACATTGCCGGCCTCTGGCAGAAGCCAAGATCCAATATCAGACTGGCGTTGACGCAATAAGCTCCCAGAGCAGATAGTAGCCTAGTTCAAGAGACGACAGGAGTCACTGCCGTTTGGTTTTCCGTAGTGTAGAGAGTCCTGTGGAGGCAGATTCTGAGCACGGGCAACCACATAGCTAGATTACTTGGCGTGGGTAGTTTGCCTACCTCGCGGCCGTTTGCTTCCCCTCCTTGTATGCAGACAATTGGGCACTCTACCCACCGCGTGTTTGCTGTTGGCTGGACTTTGAACCACTTTTACACACGGACAACATCAAACGACGTCGCAAGGCCCGAAACGGAAACGGTGGTGGCTGGGATGATGTTGAGAGAGCAAGCAAGGAGCCAAAGTACCACCACCAGCAGCCGGACACTGCCATTCCCTTTGCCCCCAGGGCTACTCTGTCGTCCCATTCCTTCTGGGACTCCCATCCGGCACCCTGTAATCGCATGCGGTACTCAGTAACGCGCATGATGCGGTGTGCAAAAGGATTGGTATCTACACGCCAGACCATACTCCCGTGCGTACTTAACCCTACACAATTCCACAGCCGAAAGAGAGAGAAAAAAGAAGCACCCCGCCCCTAACCAGCTGATCAGCTAATCAGCTGACCAGCCAATGAGCCCACCAGCCCCCCCAAACCAACCAACAACAAGCACTCCAGCACAAAGTCACCACCCCACCAACCAGCTCCGCAAAGCCCCACCCCCTATCCCGGGGGGGGAGGGGTGACTCAGCCCCCTATTTGCGTGCGGGCCCACCCAGGACTAGGGATATCGCGCAATCAGGAGAACGAACGACAAACGGTCATGCTTACGCTTACCGTATACGCATATCCCCACATATCTACGTATATCTACGCGCCTACACATACGCGCATCCCCGCCCCCGGCCCGCCCCCGACCCGCAACCCCCACCCCCACCCATCGGTCTACCACCATACCCTACCATACCCTACCATACCCTCCCAGCAACTTAAAATAAACAACCTCCGTAATAACCCTCCCCCCTCCCCCGATGCTTATAAAACAGTTGTTTGGTAATGGCGATGCGGAGTGGAGCGGTGAGCGCGGTGAGCGCGGTAATCAAGAGGTAAAAAAACGTGAGCAGATTGGTAGGTAGGTAGGAAGTTTTTATCTAGAGAAATTTTAGGGAGGGGAGGGGGGGTGGTGATGAGTGGCCCTTTTTTTTTTTTTTTCCTGCTATTTATTTCGTTCATTAGTTAACCATTTTACCAATGCCTCCCCTTGAGCGTGCACCAATTAAGCTGCCAAGTCGAAAGGGGAAATAATACACGGGGTGTTTTTTTTTTTCACGACCATTAGTAAGAAAAGGGAGGGGGAAAAAAAAGGTAAAAATAAAAAGCTAGTCAGCTACCCTCGTGAGAAGTTACGTACAGCTGAAGTAGAATATGGGAATAGCGAGCACAACCCTCGCTCCCCCCTTTCTCAAGGGAAAGGAAGCTGGAGAGTTGCAAGAATAATAAATAAATAAATAAAAAAGAAACTTTCCCCCTTTCTTCGTCCGGGGGAGAGTAGCTATCAGCAAAAGAACTTGTTTGTGTACACGAAATACTAAAGGCTCGCCCGAATACATGGAAGGAGGTGTGCCTATCAAAAGGGTGAAAAAGAGAAAAGGAGGCATGAGTTCCCACCATGGATTCATTCCATCCATCCAGCTCTAGTTCACCCACATGCACCCAATGACGAGAAAAGTGGAGCAAGAGTTTACAGGGAAGGAAAAGAGACACATGCATGCGATTATTCTCTCGAAAAAGAAATAGAAATCCGTGTTCATGTTCATTAGTAGCGCAAATAAGCGCTCAACTGTAGTGCGAGACGCCGGCCGTAAATGCTCCTCCATCGCATAACAACGAGCGTAGTCTAGTCGGTAAAGTAACGGTGATAAGAGACGTGTGTGTGTGTATGTGTGTGTGTGTGTGTGTGTGTGTGTGTGTGTGCGAGTGGTCAAGGAAAACAGAGATGTTGGTAAAAAGAAATCCGTTGCCGGTCTCTGAGCCGAGAAAGAGAGCCCAATTATTTGTTGTTTGTTTAACCTTTCCGTCCATTTAATGCGCCGAGATTTCGTGTCCCTCTCAAACCTTTTGCATGATTTATAAAGGAAAATTCGTATGTAAAGCCGGGGGTATAGAGCACACATGGGAGAGTTTTGGTGTTTTGACCAAGGAAAAAAAGGGGCGAATGCTAGGGGCAATTGAAGTGACACCAGCTAACGAGGGTCAAAAACGCTCTCAAAGTGTTCAAATATTCCAGTGTTATCGTGTGTTTCAACGGCCTTTTTGCGTCGGTAAAACATCATATCATGTTAGGACTTGCCATCGTGCCCCCATTGATAAAAATATCTTTCATCCCACTACCCATTTCCCTCAGATAAGCCACTTCTTCATTGCTAAACTCGTGGCCCCCGCCAGGTTGTTTCTTGAATGCGGCGAGGACAATACCGCCCTTGCAGCTGCCATACGCCTTGATTTTCGCCGCAATAAGGGCCATTCGTTCGGCCTCCCGCTCAGTGTCGTCAGCGTTGGTAGTACAGATGAGAGGGAGCTCATCTATATTGTCGCGAAGAAGTGGAAGGAGCACCCCAACCCCATATTCAAGCTCGTCTTCAACCCCATCAGAACCCGGATTCGGATTTTGGTAGATTACGCCGCCTTCGCTTCTTAGTGCACGAAGGTGGATAAGTGGATCAAACACAGGCTCTGGCTGTGGCAAACCATGAGCAACCAAGATGCGTGTAGATAGTGATTCAAATTCAGTGAATTCAGCGCCTTCCCATTCTGGGTTTGGACGCACACGCAGGAGATAGACTAGGTCATAGCTCAAAGTGCTAGCGATGAGCGAGAGAGCGAAACCGGCTTCGGTGAGACTGGAAACAGGTCCAGGGGAGCGGGGTTGTGGTTGGTCTTCTGGCGTATCTAGTTCCGATCCGAGTTTGGCCATATCCTTAAGGGGTCGAGGTAGATTTTTCCGATGTCTTCTGTTCACATTGGGACGGTCATTGTCGGACGAGAGTGAGAGTGAGCGGCTGGTGCTAGATGGCGTAGTTGCAGCGGTTTGCTTCAGAGAGGACTCCTCACTGGCTGCAGAAGTTCGGCTAGGTGTCTGCGGAGGCGTCATTGCAACTGGTGATGTCCCATTCCACGTTCGGCTCGGAGACTTGTTGGGTACGTTGAGAGGTTCCGGGAAGTCCGTTTGTACTTTATCTGGTTTGCCATCTTGCACGAAAAGCTCATGTGGTATTGTGTGTCCACTCGGGCTAGTGCTGGCTTCGTTGCCGGCCGATGGTGAAACCCCTTGCGCTTGCTTTGACTCCTCCTCGATCTTCTGCAGTAATTTCGTAGTAAGTCTTTTTGCCTTTACAGACAACGTCTCAGCCTTATCATCCACAGTTGTGGGTCCATATGCTTTCCGCTTAGACATTTCTTGCTCCTCAATCAATATCTCGATATCAGCTGATGCAATCTTTGCAAAGTCTGCGAGCTTACGACGAAGGTGGAGCGGGAAGTCGCTTCGGGGCTTCGTGTCGAAAACCGCAATGACACCGACAATATAGCCTTCAGGCGTAATCAAGGGCGATCCTGCGTAAAAGCGTATATGTGGCGCCTCCTTGACTAGCGGGTTCCCTTGTAAACGCCAGTCCTAAAAACAAGTCAAATCAGGCTATTGAGCGAACGGAGAAAACGTAAAGGGGAGGTGGAGGTTGTTGTTGTTATTGTTGTTATAACTAACCTTGTCCGCGTCAAGGATGATCATCGCGTTGGTGGACAGGAGCACATGCGCGCCAATGCTCACGCTGCGACATATGAATGATGTTTGATACCCGTATCCCGCCTTCATGAGCTCGTTCTGGCCGTCTATGAGGCTAATTGAAGCATAGCATGTTCCAAAAACCTTTCTCGCGAGATGCACTAGATGGTGTGCTTTGGACCTGGCCCAATCAGGGTAGTTAGTGACTACCTGTTCGACAGCCTCCAGACGTTCCGCCTCATCTGGTGGTAACGGAGCTACCAGATAGTTGAAACCAGGCGGTTGCGGAGGGGGGTCAGGAGGATTAGAGACGTTAAATCGCCCCTGCACGTCGTCAGTGACTCAAATAAGGCAATACAGCAGAATATCGTACCTCAGCATAGCAATTAACAAAGAAACCCCATTCTCGTACAGATTTCGCTTCAGTTCCCGTATTCGCTGTTGCTTTCTCGCTTTCTCTTGAGTCGTCATCATGGGACTCTGGTGGATTTGGGGGGCCGCCATTCCCCTCCGGCAGCCCTGCCGCTGCCAATCTCACCGATGCTGAGCGGCTTGCGAGAGCAAGCTCTCCCTTCCGTCTAGCAATCGACAACGTAGACTCTGAAAGGCCATTGCGATGCTTGTTTTGCGGTCGGCGATGCAAAATCTCATCCCTCGCGTACGGTTTCGATAGCAAAGGGTGCGTATGCGGCGAAGGCCCCATTTTAGGGATGACCGAATTGTTGTAGCCCGAATCGAATCCATCGTGTGGAGGCTGCTCTAGAAGACTTTGGTTCTTGGAGCCCTTGGCTTGACGTGAGAATATCCGCTTGAACAAGCCAGAGCGGTCTAGTTGTTGCTGCCCTGTAGCTACAGCAGCGCCCAAAGATGCTTGAGACATGGCGTGTTGCGCGTGCGCAGAACTGCTGTCCGCAGCCTGCTCCACAAGGACCATATTTGCCTGGGTAAACATATTGTCTGGTTTTGGTGAAGGGGCGGCAGGACCCTGGCGTATGACCAGCTGATGGGCAGAGAGTACGTCGGCCCTCTCTGGAGGATATTCTGGCGTCTGTTCGACAGTGGAGTTGCTCCGCTGCCGTGCGTGCGAGATAGACTGGTGTGCAGCAAGAAGGTCGATGCTCCTCGAGAACACCTCAGTCCGCGTGGGAGATGCGGGCAAGGAGGCTGGAAATGTTGGGGATGTTGGGGATATGGCTGAGGTCCTCCTCGAGGTGCCAGGAGAGTCCGACAGAGATCGCGTGGCCAGAGGCTGCAAGTAGATGGGTCGCTCGAAGACGGGCTCGCGGTGGTCTCTACTATCCACGTCGAGCGCAGGGACTGGGGGATGGTCCGTTGAAACACCTTTTTCCTGCCGGAAGGAGATGCGACTGAGCGAGCGTTTGATTTTTAACGAGCGAGAGCCTCCCATGACTGCAGTTGTGGGCAATTAACTAACAATGAGGTGGTGGGTTAGGGCTCGCGCCAAAAAAGCGACAACAACAATGACGAAGTTCGGACCGAAAAACCAACCCCCTCCCCCAAGCGTCACGGTCTGCAGTCTGCTCGTATACCACTAATAGAAGTCTCTGAAACGGACGGTGGTGGCCGAGGCGGATACCGACTACCTATTACATGCCAGATTTGAGGGGCGGAAGGGGAGGAGGATGTGGAGGAGAAAGAGGAAGAGGAGAAAAGTGACGAGAGCTCGAGCCGTAGCTGGAGCTTGCAACTGCTTGCTGGTCCTTTTGGATTTGCAGGCCGCAAAGAGGGCAGTCTGGGGAGGCGCAACGCCACCCAAGTGCCAGGCCTCGCACGGCCCAAGTGATCCAAAAGTGAGATCTGCACAGCGTAATATACCTGGGACGACCGGCTAGGGCACAGACTCTCGTCACAATCACAGACAATTTTCTGGCCCCAGAGAAACTCGCAATCGAAACCAGAATAGAGCTGGCGCGTCTGGTTTCCCGCGCTCTCTTACAAACCGACGGCAGAGCCTGGTCGAAAGCATCGCCGCAGCTCCATGGACGCATGACCGGGGGGGGGGAGGGGGAGGGGAGGGCAAGCTGGCCCAAGATCGCTCTGAATGCTACGTACGACAGGAGGTCCAATGATCTCGGCGACGAAATCGCCAATCGGAGACGACAAGGGGGGAGAGGAGTGTGCGATGGGAGGATAAATGGTAACAGACGACAGGCAGAGGATGTGTTTTCCGGGAGAGAGACATACGAGAGGTACGGGATTGCCCAGGGGATGAGCAACGCGCACATGTTTGGCACTGGCATCACAACTCGCCGGATCAAATCACGGCGCAGTCGGAGTGATTTCGTCTCGTGTGTGCCGATTAGCACGATAACGTATGAGGCACTAGCGCTCTGTGCGACCCGGCGCATGCAGGTGCAGATCGTCTAGTCCAAGCAGAGCCCGAGCCTATAGCTAAAGTTACACTCGAGCAGTGCTAACCCCCTCAGAGGAGGGGAGCCAGACATCGTCCTAGGGCTGGCTGGCGACAGCACCATGCAAGTCATAGTCATTGGGCGGGCAGAGACAGAAAGAGAGAGAGAGAGACAAACATTGCGTCTGAACGAGACCAGACGCAGCGATGGTGTCTTACTCGACACGCGGGAGATCCGTAAGAAACCGGGTCAGCCCATCGCCCTCGCCCTCGCCCCGCCCCCCCCGGGGAGCACACACACACACACACACACTCTAGCACACACAAAAGCGTGCAAGTGCTAGTATATTTTGTATTTTGTACTCTGTATATTGATTGTATGTACTGTACAGTGTGGAATGTGGAATGCAGAGTATATATTGTACCGGTACCGAGACTGAGCATGCAGCAGGGGAAAAGAAGTACTTTGGTGAGGCCCAGAGAATGTAGAGAGTACTTTACAACCCTCCCTCCTTCCCTCCCCACTTTCCATCCATCCCCTTCCCCCCCTCCCCCCACCCGATTTTGAAACGACGACGATTATATTGTAGGCATCGTCTCTCTCTGCTGCATGCCAGTCCCCAGTGCGTGCCGGTCTCCAAGTGCCGGTCTCGAGTGCCAGTACCAAGTCCCACCGCGGCGCGCAGTCGATCCTTCGCACTCGCTTCCTCCTCAGCTCATCAGCTCAGCCAGGATGCTCAGCCAGGATTGGTAATTGTAATCTCCCCCCAACGCGGGACCTCGCACCCTTTCCCTTTTCTCTCTCCTGCCTCGGGCATCACCAGCAGCAGGAGCAGCAGTAGCAGCAGCAACAGCAGCAACAGCAGCAGCAGCAGCAGCAGCAGCAGCGGCGGCGGCAGCGGCAGTTCTGGACAAGGAAAGGGCACACTTTGCCCACACTGCCCATACTCCCCAACCCGGGGATCACCCCTCTCTGCTAGCTAGCATGTACAAAACCCAAAAAGAATATTTTGCTACATATACATCCATCCATCCATACATACATACATACATACATACATACATACATACATACATACAGCGACTATTCCTGTACGTTACTCCAGGTATTGTTCCACATCCGAGACACACACCACACATACGCGATCGATCGGACCTGCTTGAAAGGCTAAAAAGGCGCCCAGAGCCACGGTGCAGACGAGAGACAAGAGAAAAGAAAGAAAGAAAGAAAGAAAAGAAAGAAAAGGAAGACGGGGGGAAGGCAGGCAGGTAATCCAACGGTCGCTGCGCGTCTTGCATCCAGAACACACCCCACATAGATCAGAGTAGAACAGCACTGAGTGAGACCCACTTTGGGGCCATTCAATTCAGGCGGCATCCACTTCTCTCCTCTCTGCAACACGCCGCACAACGCGCCGTCAGAAAAGCGCTTGTGAGTATGTAATTGCGTTATGTATGTAATTGTGTACGTATGTAATTGTGCACGTATGCAATTAATTGTGTGTGTATGTAACTGTCTGTGCACTCTGTACAAAAAAAAAAAAAAAAAAGAGAGAAAAGAGAAAAAAAAGAAAAGGAGAAGCTCAGCTCACTGGTGCAACAGTATACGCACACATACGCACGAATCAGACTGTTTGTGCGTGTGTAGCAAGGTATAGCAAGTTTTGGACTTGGGTTAGGTCTCTGCTGCTGCCCATCGACCCATACAAACACAAGCGAGCTATGTATGGGAGGAGAGAGAGACTTTTCCCTACTTTACGGTTACTTACTTGGGTTGGTTTACTTGGGTCGGTTTTACTTGGGTTAGTTAGTTAGTCTCCGCCGCCTACCCTAACCTTACTTATACATAAGCGAGTTTAGATGGATAGATCTGCGCACTCGGCCAGGGATATATAAATATATATATATATGCATATATATTTGTATATGTATGTATGTATGTATACGTACGTGCGAACCCAGCCAAGTAGATATATGTATATATGTATATATACATACATACGTACACGCGCACTCAGCCATGTACACGTGTATATATATATATATATACTACATACGGATATGCCGTGTGCTGGAGTAATAATAGTAGCAGCAATAATGATAATAATCATGATAGGAATAATAATAACATATCCCCCACCGGAAAATAAAAACAAAATAAAACAAAAAATTAAATTAAATTAAATATAAAAAAAAACCGCCCTGTGCTGTTGTTGATTCACCGGGAGGAAGGGGGGGGAGAAGAAGAAGAAGAAGAAGAAAAGGAAGAAGGGGAAGAAGAAAAAAAGGCGAATGTACGCAAAGTATCTGCGCAGTAACATGCATAAGTACATATATACATACATACATACATACATACATACATACAGCGGCACGCGCATGCAATGTTTAATCTTAAAACTTCCTTTCCTTTCCCATCTCATCTCTACCCTAGGAAATTATATTAAAGCGAGAAAAAACGTATATATATATAAATAATAATAATAAGAACAAGAACGAGAAAATAGTAAGATTAACAAGGGGGGTACAATAATAAAAACGGGAATATAAATGGGAGTGATGAGGGTGTAAATGGAAAATGATAGGAGTGATGGGGGTATAAATGGAAGAAATGATGATGAAATTAATGAGGGAATATATATATATATATGAGTGTGATTGATAGTGATGATAATGACGATGATGATGATGATAATGATGATAATGGTGGTGGTGTATATGGTAGTGTATGACGATAGTAGGTAATAATAGTGTAGAGAGAGAGTAGATAACCACCCTAATCCCCAACCCCCAACCCCCAACCGTAACAGCAAACCAAACCAAACCAAACCAACCCCGTTTGTCTGTCCACATTTACACACACTTACGCACACTTACACTCCTACATTTACACACACTTACACACACTTAAACCCTCTTACATACACTCCCGCACACACTTAAACCCTCTTACACACACGGATATACATGGATACACGCGGATACACGCGCGGATACACACGCGGGTACATACATGGGTACGCACACAGGTAAACACACGGATACACACACATACATACACACACACACGGGTGCATACGTGTATATATACATATATATATATATGTGTGTGTGTGTGTAGCGCCCCGGGTGGTACCCGGAGGGGGTAAGGGGGGGGAGAGGGGTGATCGCTCGCTCATACACTCATTCACTCACTGACTTGCTTGCTCAGACCACTTTTTTTTTTGGTTGTTGTTATTGTTATTTTAGGATTAATGTCGTCGTTGTAGTAGTAGTAGTAGTAGTAGTAGTAGTAGTGTGTTATAATAGTATATTACTATCAGAGTAAAAAATATATTCCATTCAACGATTTGGGTTTTTTTGATTAAAAAATTTTTTATTTTTTATTTTTTTTGTTGTAATAATAATAATAATAATAATAATAATAATAATGATAATAATGGTGGTAGTCAAAAAGTCAAGAGCCAAGACAGCCAGACTCAAGTCTGGATTCACCACCCACCACTCTCACCCACTCATCGCCGTAAAACTCCCGCGTTTTTTTGCCCACAAAACAACAACAACAACAACAACATCCGTTTACAAAATAAAATAAAAAAAAAAAAAAAAAAAAACTCTGCATTTTACATTCCTTCCTTCCTTCCTTCCTCCACGGTTTGCAGCAACACACAGCACAGCGCAGAGAATGTGCATGCAACACGACGACGAGAAACGAGACGAGATGAGATGAGAGAGATATTCCGTTTTGGAACTGCCCCTGCCAGGGTCGAGAGTTTGTGTTTGTGTTTGTGTTTGTGTTTGTGTTTGTTTTTGTTTTTGTTTTTGTTTTGTCTGTTTGTTTTTGTCTGTAGACGCGGAAGGAGAGAAGGGGAAAAAAAAAGAGAAAAAGAGAAAAAGAGAAAAAGAGAAAAGAAAAGAAAGGGAAAAAAAAAAGAAAAAAGAAGAGGGGGCAAATAAATGTAAGGTAAAAAAAAAAAGGAGGGGGGGGGAACAAACGGACACGCACAGACAGACAGACAGACAGACCGATGGGAGTATCATCCCAATTGCTGCTGTTGCTGTTGCTGTTGATGCTGCCATACTACTACTACTACTACTCTACCCGGTTGTCTAGTTGTAATATCTATCCACTTGTAATCAAGTATTCAATCACACCACCACACCACAAACTTGCCAATCTCGTGTATTCAAATGAAAAAAAAGTTGGCAATCTTGTATATTCAATGAAAGACCTAGGGTACACTTGGTAATTTTTTTTTTAATAAAATGAAAAAGAAAAAAAAATACAAGGGGGTAAAACACATTCTGGAGGCGGCGGAGAAAAAAAAAAAAAAAAGAAAAAGAGGTGCTAGGCAGAAGTACACGCGCTGGTTCGCGCAAAGTCGAGTACAAACAACTACTATCATTGAGAGAGAGAGTCGACTGAGAAAGGGAAGAAAAAAAAATGAGGGCATGGGACAATTTCGCACTCTCGTGAGCAACACTCCCTTTTCGTGTCTTCTTCACCTCCCCTTCATCTCCCACTCCCACCCACAAATGGTCTTTATTGAAGAAAATAACAAAAGGGTTAGCCCTCTTGCAAACTTTAGACACCGATTCCTCGCATGTCATCTCAACACTAGACAGAAAGCGCCACTTTACCGCCGTTTAAGGCCGTCACCGAGGACCAGTCGTCAAAAGCTGGGGATATCTGAAACAACGCCGTTCGTCATTAAACATCCATCGTTCGATTTGTGAAATATCAAAACAGGCTCGGAGCGCCACTCCCAAATTGAATATCATCACGGTTCGTTCGTCAGTTCAGCCGGCCTCTAAAAGTCCCAAAAGGTGTTGCCGGTGGTAGGTTCCTGTTGCTTCCTAGAAGGAACACCCTTCCTAAATCCGCTCCCGTTTACTCCACCGCTCTCTTCCCCATCGCTGTTGTCGCCGAATCCCCATTGTCTTCCAGCTCCTTTTCTTGCACCCATGCCATCACCTGTGGTTTTGATGGCTGTTCCTGATGGCTTGTTATCTGTATTCTCCTTTTTGGCCAACTGCGGAGATTGATCATAGGTATCCCAATTGCTGTCCATCATCTTGACCGCCGCCTTGTGGTCGCCGCTGACTGGCTTCTCCTTCTTTTGATCTCTCGGCGCTGGAGAATCATCAGTCATGGTAAACTGTGAGTCAAAGTGTTTTCGGTGATTGATATTCGTAACATTTCCTAGCGGCTGATTCTGCTGTTGACCAGATTTGAGTTCAGTGTCATCATAGAGGTTATTCTGGTAAAGCCCAAGTCCACTATTATGTACGGTTCCACGGGGGTGTCCGGGGGGACGCCTCGCACCCTGAGGACTTCCATCGTCCTGAAACTCAAAGTGTGTCTCGGCATCGCGGCGGGGCATCACGACGGCCTTGTGTTTCACGGGAGACTCCTCGTTAACCTCATCATCGCTCCAGCCGAAGTGGCGGACCTGCTGGCCGCGAACCTTGTTGTTAGCCACCTTCTCGGGGGTGACAAAATCCTCAAAATCCCATTGTGAAGCGTGCTTCGACCTCGGCTTTACAGGGAGCGCGTGTGTAGCGTGTGTCGCATCCCCCTCCTCACTGCCATCACCGAAGTCAAAGTGGCTGTACTTTTTCGGATTGCCTTTGCGGCTGGCACGCTCTGGCGATTGCTGTGGAGTGGGGTTGATTTCTTCATTGTCGAACAATCTTGAAGGTTGAAAGTTCTTCCCAGCTCCTTTCTTAGGTGCAATAATCTCTTCAGAGGGTTTCCCTCCGGCGAAAGACCTGCCCTTTGAGACTGTAGCTGGAGAAGCGTCGGATTCATTGCCGACAAAGAGGTCGTGATAGTCACGCGCAGGAGGCTTCGCAGACGCACGAGGGGCAATGGCTGCTGGACGGGAAGTGTCCTCGTTCAGATCGCGCGGCGCGAAGAGCTTAAGGCTGGCATGGGGATCACGGGTAGGGTTGTTGCTGGTGTTTCCGTTGGCGCTGTGACCCTTGCTAGAGATAACTCTGCCCGATGCAGACGAAGAACTAGGTATGCTCTTTCCAACGACGGACGTGCTAGAAGAAATCAGACGGATCTGATCCTTTCCATCCCTGATTGGCCAATTCTTCGCGCGATTGCCAATAACATCGACTTGCTTAAGGAGAGATGCCTGGTCCCAATGGAGACGGATCTGCTGGATCTGCTGGCCTTCATTGAAGTGCACAATGTGGATCTATTGCCAGGATATATCAATATTGCGTCCGCTCTGTCACCCAAAGGGAAATCGGCTTACTATCGGGAAGATCACCACCTTATCGGCCAGAAAATTATCGTCCAGCCCAGGGAGATAGGCTCCCCCACTGGACAACAAGTTCAGTGTGGTTTCGACCTCGAGTACTAGGCCGTTGTTGCTCTCGGTTGCTGAGAGTACCTTCTCCTCTTTCTTCTGGAGCTGGGTAGCCTGGGCCTTCAGGTGCTTGATAATCGACGGTGCTTCATTGATTGTAGTCAATGTTGGAATGTAGTGCAAGGAGGTCATGGCATCGCTGGCAAGCACATTTGCAGATGGCACTTCCAGGAACTGAGTGTAGATAGATTGAAAAGACATTATGAAGATGGCCAGCAATCAGGGGATGGGGGTTGGCGTGTGAGGAGCACGGGCTGATTTCCTAGCTATCGCCGGCCTGTCTGTTGTTGCTGCTGTGCGAGCGGTTTCGCAGCCAGCAGTGGCTGGGACAGAGGGAGAAGGGGAGAAGGGGAGAAGCGTAGTCGACTGACGCCTTCTGGATCGTGCAGACCGTATGCAATCTCAAGGAGTGCAGATGTAAACGAGATGATGAGGCACGCGAAGGCGGCACGGGCGAGAACTCAGAGCCAGCTGGAGAGAGAATCAGAATCCGTCGAGAGCTTCCAAAGTGCAGCAAAACACAACGCTGGGCTTTCGTTGTGATGGGCAAAGAAGGTACGAGGGAGAGAGCGAGGGAGATTGCAGGTTGCGAGGTGACAGAGCGCTGCCGTTGTGTTTTGTATCCGGGCCCAACGCGTAGCTTGTTTGCACTCCTTACCCGATTGTTTTCTGTTGTTGGTTGGCGGGTTGCCATCCGGGTGCAGAACCGCAACCAATCTACTACGTAGTACGCTGCAGCCTGTGCGGGACGGATCTACAACGGTGACATGTAAGGCTGGATGGGATGCTCTACTCCATCTCATTTGCCCGTCAACAGTCTGCTCTCGTGTGCACAGCTCTTATCCTACGTCCCTGCTTCCGACTTCGATGCCGCCTGCAGGGGACTTTGCACATCACCAAATATTGCACGTCTCCAGCGCACGATCTGTCCTAGCGCTCTGCCCTGGCCGCCTGAAAGGGGAGATTGGGCTGGCGTCTCCAACAGGCACATGCCATTCGAGATTAGCTTTAGTCGTGTCCATGCGGTCATTATTTGGTGCTGTACATGTGCTGCCTCCCATAGCCCACATGAAGCTCGGGCATCGGCCGCATTTAAGCACCCCCGTCTGGAATGGCTGTGCCGCGAGTCGACATGTGGGGTATGTGTATATATATTCTACTCTGTAAACAGCTCCATGCAAGGCAGTCATGGGCCGCGCTATCGGAGCAGAGGTAGTACACAGTAGACTTTAATCTGAGCTCTGTTGTGGCTGAGATCTCTCCCGCAATGCAGCTGGATTCTTAGGTTGTCTCTGGTGAAGGAGGGCCCAATTACGGGGAAGTATACAGGTGGTAGCCTGGGTATGCAGAGTAGCCGTCCTTTGGTCTGTAACTGGCCCTCCGCCATAGACCGGCGCTGCGCGTTGTCTCGAGACTTCCTTTTTCGTATGAATGACGCCAGCGTCAACGTACCTGCATAGATCTCGGGGATAGCGGGGCTAAGCCACAGACTCGCCATCTCTGTCCTTCGACGTTGCTCCTAACCTATGATACGTAAGCATCGTATTACCAAAGCAAATAGATGAGTCAAAACATTCTAGAGCCTCGTGTCGTTTCTATAACACGCCGTATACGGCTCGCAGGACGTTTCTCTAAGATGCTTGGCGCTCCCGTCTCCAGTCAACCGACCATCGTACGTCAACAGTTGTAGAACCTATATTACAAACCAGATTCTCTGTTGTGCCTTGCGGTGTCTGGGCTTGGTCGAAATACCTTTCCATCGCGCTGAGAAATTACGTCAATGCTGGGGCTGAAAGACCGCACGAGAATTTACTGTCTATTCTCAGAGCTGATTTCTGGTGGCATCCGCTTGTGATCTGTACGTCGTAATTGTGTGTTGCGGGTGGCGATTGCTCATAGAGGCTTTTGATAGGCTGTATTGCATATCGGAATTCTCAAGGTCCGACATCGTTGACTCGACAGAGTGTTTGGAGGAGCGCAGTCACAAACTGCCTCGTTGATAAGAACTTGAGAAGCACCCCGCCGCATCGGAGGTAGCTTCAACGGTGCCGACATACACCGGGCTCCGTCTCTGGTTGTGCTGGTGCCATTGGGTGTTGAGATAAATCAGTACACGAGCTAGGATTCTGCCTCATTCACCTTAGGTACTAGACGGGACGTCCTTTGATAGGCGGGAGTATTATTTGTTGTTTGGGGAGACAATACAGGGGAGGCCGTAAGAGAAGGCGAAAGGTTGCGTGTGGACCAGGCGTCCCGTCCAGAGATAACCTCTCCATCAGCTCCCAACCCCTTAATCCAACCGGACCGTCCCTATCTTGCCAGCCCTCATCGCATTTAAGGGTGGGGGTTAATCAGTGGTCGGCCGGGTGTCGAAGCCGCTCTTTGCGTTGCCCTACAACAGGTCAAGCGGTCTGGCAATAGGGACTGGGCCGTTGACTGGGGAACACGGTCCTTTAACACGATTTCGCCACTGGCCATCGCTCGCCCACATTTCAGCAGTGCCCCGCATCTTCTGCAGCTCCTTGTGCAGGTTGACAACTGGACAACCAACTGGTTGGGAGCCTGCCATTAGTCACCACCCCCCTTCCCGGGCCTATCGTTGTGCTGTTTATACATATCGCCCCGTTATCCCATACCGCCTTCCTGTGCAATACGGTATCGGAGGTTGTCTTTCTGATCAACCGCCCACGTCAATTCTTGCGTGATGACACCCACACCATCTTCGGCGTCCTCTAGTGCCGGTGCTGGCTCTCCGGAAGATCAGTATCGTGTGGTTCGAAAGAGGAACAGAGTCCCTCTTTCTTGTGCACCCTGCCGTCACAGGAAGTAAGCTACCGCCCACAAATTTGTCACCAAGCTTGGCTTTAGAGTCCTGGCCTCGTTTGCCTGCTGTTTCATCAAAATACGACTGGCTAACTCATCATAGATTGAAGTGCAATCGCTCACACCCATGCGAGAACTGTGTAAAGAGAGGGGATGCAACGTCTTGCACATATGCTGCCGCAGGCACTCGCAGGAGGCATCAGTCAAGTCAAGGGTCTTCCAGCTCTGATGATATGCAAAATCGTATTGACCGTTTGGAAGGCTTAGTACTTTCGTTAATGTCGAATGGCGCAGGCTCAGCGGGGCCTGGCGCTGCTGCTTCTTTTCTCTCAGCAGCTGCGAGTACTAGTACCGGATCGGCCGAATACCCCCACGATTTGGACGAAGAAGACCATATGATCAAGGAGGAAGAAGAGGGAGAAGAGAGTGATGTTGAGCAAGTACGAAAGTCGTTTGGCTTCATGAAAGTCGATAAGCACCACTCGTTTTACGTCGCGGATTCTCATTGGGTTGCTATCCTCAGCGATGTAGGTCGTATCTCAGGAGCCCCTCAAATGCACGGTTAAGTGAGGTTATCCACCCATACTTACACTTTCTCTGCAGATAACTGAAGTGAAGAACTACTGGACCAAGCATAAGAAGCAGTACGAAGAACAGATGATCAAGGTCAAGGCGGCCAACGAACTACACGGAACTCCAAAATTTTCATTGTTCCTACCCAGCGCAGCGGGACCTACTGATAAGAATGAACTCCTATCCGCAATCCCATCGAAGGCTTTAGTTGATAAGCTCATTGTGCGATATTTTAACTCCTATGACCCGGTAGTCCGTAAGTTTCTTGTTCGAGTCTTCAAGCCGCTGTTTATTTACGAGTCCTCATAGATATACTACACGCGCCAACTTTCCAGAAAGAGGTATTAAAGTCCCACTGCTTCAGGCACACATTCGGTGGCTGATTTGTTTTGGTTGCCCCAGTATGAGCAGCACTGGGCTGATCCAGGGAGTACAAGAGTGGTTTGGATTGGCCTCCTCTTCTCAATAATATGCCTTGCAATGCAGTCATACGCCCGAGCTGGAGATGAACCGCCAGAGTATCGGGGCAAAGCAGAAGAGACGGCTGAGATGTTTAAATCGCGAACAGCCCAATCTCTCGTACTTGCTGACTACACAAAAACAGCCCCTTATACGATTGAAACTCTCATCCTGCATCTTCACGCAGAAAACGCTTGCGGTAAAGACATTGAGGTTGTTCCTTGGGTTGCTGGCGGGATGATAGTGCGTTTAGCCATGCGAATGGGCTATCACCGAGACCCAAAGCCCTATCCGGACGTGTCCCAATTCCAAGGCGAAATGAGGAGGCGGGTGTGGACCTTTGTTAAGCAGATGGACTTGGGCATTTCTTTCCAGGTCGGCCTTCCTAGCTTGATTCGCTCGAACGAGTGTGATACAGATATTCCGCGCAATCTTTTTGATGAGGAGTTTAGTGAGGGTATGACTGAACTACCACCAAGTAGACCTTTGACGGAGCCTACCCCAATCTCCTACACGATCACCAAATCCCGTTTGATAGCTGTTTTCGGACGCATCCTGGAACTATTTAATTCCTTGGAGCCGCGCATGTACGAGGATGTTATGAAGCTAGACGCTGAACTACGGGAGGAGCGGGAGTTGATGCCGCCACACCTCCGGTTTGTACCCATTGAGGAATCGGTGACGGAACCAGCGGCGCTCATTCTACAGCGCTACGATCTTGACCTGCTATATCAAAAAGGGTTATGCGTTTTGCACAGGAAATTTCTCGCACGCGCCCGAGGGAATCCGCGTTTCTCTCGTTCGAGGCTCACATGCGTGGATGCCTCAATGGTGCTTCTCGCACATCAGGTAACTCTTCATCGTGAAACCGTGTCTACTGCCGGGAGGTTGAGGAGTATTCGATGGCTTACGCCGTCCCTCACGACTAGTGACTTCATGCAGGCTGCTATGATAATCTGCCTTGACCTTTACCACAGCACGAAAGAGGCTGATGGGGGTTCAGGAGATTATTTTATTGTGTGGGATCAGGAAAGGCAGACCGAAATGCTTAGAGCTCTAGAGACTGCGAATAGCATTTGGGTGGAGCTGAAAGACACATCCATCGAAGCATACAAGGCCTGCACTAGTATCACTATGATGCTTCAGAACCTATCTATAAGTCGGCAGAAAACCAACCCAAGCGTCGCGCAAGTGCCAGATAACCAGTTCAAGGAGATGGGGGCTGGAGCTTTTGCAGGGAGTTGTGAAGACTTTGGTCATGATTCCTCGAAGCCAGAACATTCTGCTGCTATGACGTTGAATATGTTGAGCGGCGGACTAACTCAAAATAGCGTTACTCCTTTTAACGGGCGGCTGCATCCAGATACTGCTGAAGGCAACGTTAGCATGGGAGATGCTCCTGGTCTCGTACCAATGTATTCGTCGTTAGAAACCGGTGTGAGTGGTGGTGGTGGTGTAGGCTCACCGTTCTCAACGCTTTTTGGAGCCTCAGGAGGCATGATGGATTTATCAGGTAATCTGGATTGGGTGGGTATTCCGTCCGCTGAACCGACGCTGTGGGAAGCTGCTCTTAACGCAAACATGCTTGTACAGGACGCATGGGATTCCTACGTCGAAGGCACCAGCCTTGACCCTTCTAATCAGCTCTGGCCGCCGAATGTGGACCTCCCTACAGCTCCTCCTCCTGAACAACAACGGGCTGCATCGCCAGACGCACAGCACCAAAATACCCTTGGAGGCAATGTCTTCATGGGCGTATCCACTCCACCCTAGAAACCCCTTCTTTAATAGACGCGCTCTTCCCAGCAGCTTGATGGACCTTATTTTACTTTCTTAAGTAGTTATTGCGAGATGTGTGAGATATGGAAATTGTTCGCATTACGATTGCCACTTCTGCGCCCTTCAAGATACCATTTGTCGTTCTTACGTTTCAATGAGCTTCGATTGCCATGGTTCTTGGAGGGAAAGGCGCACTGGTCTAGGGCGGTACTGATTGGTTTAGTAGTTATCATTGGTATGTTTGTTTGTCTCAATGTATCCAGAAAGAACGTTGTGTGTATTCGATGGATAGCGAAAAATGAAACGAAAATTTCCACTTCTAAATATACCGTTGCAAGCATGCGCAATGAGTGACAGCTAGAGCACAAGCGTCCCACACACATACACAGCCCATATCCCAACCACCAACCAACAAAACTAAAACCTAACCGCGATGACTCAATAACGAATCAACCCAACCCCCTTTCCACTCCTCCGCTGATGACGTAGACCCGCCACTCCCGACCGCCGAAAAGGCGAATGGGAAAAAAGAAAACGGTAGAGAGGGAGGGAAGGAATAGAGGGGCGAGATACATACATACATGCATACATACAAACAGTGTATCTCTTGTGGCGGAAGTTTTTTTCTTTCTTGGTTGGTTGGTGGGCTTACTATGTATGTGCTGGAAAGAGAGAAAAAAGACTAATTACTACAGATCCATGGCTATCTTTCGTTTTTACGAGTCTCAGGTGAAGAGCAACAAGTAAAAAACAAAAACACGAAATGAGCCGAGTGCATAGTTCTATCCCTCTCTTTCCATCTTTCTTTCCTCTCTTGTCCTCTTCGTAGTCTCCATTTTATTCCATCCTAGAAAAGAAAATGGGGGAAAAAAAGGCAGCAAACGCCTTTCCTTTCTTCCTTCTCGTATTCCATGACGCCTAGTGTAAAAAGCAGGGAACGCTAAATGTCAAGACCGTTGTGTATGAAAGAGTTAGTATTCTCGATCTATAGGGTAGTTTGAACAGGAAAAGAGATGGTTTGTGATATTGGGGGATGGAAGGGCGGGTGTACGGGAATTATAAAAGGTGAAAGACGCCTAAAAGCTAAAAGCGATATTTCTCCAGAGGCCCAGTGCTGGCTAGTATGCTTGTTATACGTGAGCAGAGACCGTTAAACTTAGGAAATATTAGCGTCTCTTAACAGCCTGCGTTTTCTTTCTCTCTTCCTTTTGCTTTTTTAGGCGCATTTCCTCTTTAAGAGCCTCTTCATCCTCCTTCTTGCCCGTGACTAAACTGATATGCTCTTCCTCCTCGAGCTCGAACGGTGCGGCCTCCATGTCTGAAGACTCATAATCGTCCTCATCTTCTTCAGAAGAGTGTTGATATCGACTTGATCCTGTATTGAGAGAAGTGCTGCGGCTGGGACATCTGTCTATATTCTCTCTCCTTATTGTTGGTTTCGTTGGACTTGGGTTATTCACACGTGCTGTGCCTCTATATGATGGCACTTCGGGTTTGACTCGAGCGGTCCCCCTATACGTCGACTCGCTGGTATTGCTCTTGACAGACTTATCCTTCTCACCGCCTTTTCCGGAATGAAGCGGTTTCTCGCTCTTGTTATCCCGAGTTCCAATCTTGGTCGACTTTTTCGACGATTCCTTGCTCTCACGCCGTTGAATTTTTCTATCCTTCTTCCTCAGCCCTCCTTCGACTGGCTTGTGCTTTATGATTCCAACTTTTGCCGCGATAGCCTGAGCCGCATTCGCTCGGGCCAATACTTCTGCGTATGAGCCTTTCTTTGGTGGGGGTTTGGAAACATCGGCAGCCGGGAGGTCCTGGGGTTTCTTCACAGATGTTGGAGTATTGGGGCCTGATTGTGAAATAGTCGGTCTCGTTGTCGATGGAGTTAGGGTTTTGGGTTTTGTAGAGTTAGGGAAGCCATTAGTAGTATTCTTGGAATCCGTGATGGCACTTGGGCGCTATATGTTAACGTTAGATGATAATACTATCCTGAGGGAGACGTATCCATCATACCCGCGCTGGTCCATCCGTCTTCGGTGTCTTTGCCATGAATCGTTCAAGCTCTTCCTCCGCTCTACGCTTTTGTCCAGCGCCCGCTACACCATTGGCCTTTGTAGATACGTCGGAGGCTGGTGCGCTTCCGAGTGACTGTTGTACACCCTCTGGGCTCCTAGTTCGATTTAACGTTGAAACCGGAGAGGATGAAGATTCACCTCCAGCGTACCGCGCGATCAAAGAGTTGATAAACTATCCCGTTAGTTTATGAACGCAGGCAAGATAGATTCGATAGACCTACGCTCATAGTTGCCAGAAGTGGTTAGGACAGACTGTCGAGTCTACGGTGGGCAGTGACGCAACGACATAAGTAGATGAACGGTGTCGGAACAGGGGCAGAAGATGGGTGTTGAAGCCGCTATTGATGAATGCGAGAAAGTGAAAGGCTCTTGGCGGTCTAAGAATATGTTTTGGTACCTGTGGGCTGTTAGGATACTGAGGGAGTTGTTGAACCGTGGCAGATGGAAGAGCAGCAAGTGGCGGGCGTCGCCTACAAGACGGACCCGAAACCAGCGATTGGATGCGGTTTTGCCGAGCCTCAAGGGCTTGCCAAGGCCTCTGCCCTAACCATTTTCGCCCAACATACTGTAGCCCTTAGTCACGAGACCTCCCACAAAACTTTCCTTTAGGTTAACAAAGCACTTCTCGCAACAGTCACAAGCTTACGAACTCGAATCTTCAGTCTCCGCCCAACTGCGGTTAAATCGATTGAATATCCTGTTCAGAAATATTAACTCTTCCGGTGGGTGTCACTGCCCCCAATAGTCGCGCAACTGTCGCCGGCAAAGCATCACTCCGCCGCGGTCCCTCTATATTTAGTCGAATTGTGGAACTGATTCGTGTATATGCAGAGCTGTTATTAAAATGAAGCACCTCGCAGCCTACCTTCTTCTGCAAATCGGCGGCAACGCCTCCCCCTCCGCTAAAGACATCAAGGCCGTCCTGGCGTCCGTAGGCATTGAGGCAGATGACGACCGCCTCAAGACCCTCATTTCCGAACTCAAGGGGAAGGACGTTACGCAGGTATAGCGAATAAGATCGGCGGGTCTTGGATCGTCGCATAATGTGGATTGAAGCTCAGAGCTGACTAAAATATTTCTACAGTTGATTGCTGAGGGGTCAACTAAGCTCGCTTCTGTTCCATCTGGTGGCGCTGGTTCATCTGGTGGTGCTCCAGCCGCAGCAGGTGGTGCCCCAGCTGCCGAGGAGAAGCCTGAAGAGAAAGAAGAGGAGAAGGAAGTACGTACACATGCATTCCTAGGTATAGCTTTGCTAGAAGGCAGCAGGTACTAATACCCCATATTACCACAGGAATCCGACGAGGACATGGGTTTCGGTCTTTTCGACTAATCTCCCATTGTTCGTTTCGCATCTCATGATTTCTACGGTTTTATGGAAAGGGTAGGATGTGTATCAACACTGGGATACTATGAGAAGGATCAGAGACCGGGGGGCCAGTGCAAACCTAGAAATAAGGCTACCAAAGCTAGTTCAAATGGGCTTCTATAGGGTCGTGCACGTAGTATCTATAATGCGCAGCTTTGATGCCATCCGTAGGAAGCAAATACAATCTTGCTCCCCTCAGACTAGAAATGTGCTCATAATACCATCCCCTAAGTCGAAGTGCAAACGCCCCCACTCTTTACCGCGGGTACTTGAGAATTCGCCGTTCCTTCATTTTGCCTTGCTTTTAAATAGTGGGGCTAGCCCTAAATATATTTGACTGCTAGTTCGCTTATTAATTGAGATTCGCTAATACCCGAACAGGAGTGTAGGAATCACGCCTCAATCAACCAAATAACTCTCTTCCACAACACGCAACGTGCAGTCGAGCGGCTACAGAGTAATCATGGCTGATGAAAATTACGTAGGTCAAACCCATAAAGCGTCCCTACTAATATTATTTGGAAATAATACACTAACAAGTCTGCTTTCGTTAGAACGCCGAGGAGGCAGCTGGTATGTTTAATCCCCCACGATCGACCCACTCGCTGGGCATATAGAGACGTAGATCCAGCGGATTTTATCCCCTCAGGTGGCAGGGCCACCAGCCAGATTGGCCGGTACTGGGTGGGCGGCATTGCGATCTAGAGGGATTGAGGCTGATGGAACGATTCATTAAATAGAGATAAAGAAGAAGAGAGCCTTCCGGAAGTTCTCCTACCGCGGAATTGACCTCGACCAGTAAGCCTGCTCTCGTTATCCAACTTCTAGTCTAGCACGTCAACCCCCAACCCAAAGGCCCCAAGCTCAAAGTTAACCCAAATAACCCACATAGACTCTTGGACCTTTCCTCCGAAGAACTCCGGGATGTCGTACACGCCCGCGCACGGCGTCGATTCAACCGGGGACTCAAACGCAAGCCAATGGGTCTCATCAAGAAACTCCGCAAGGCCAAACAGGAAGCTAAGCCAAATGAGAAGCCAGAACTTGTCAAGACGCACCTCCGTGATATGATTGTGGTGCCAGAGATGATTGGGAGCGTTATTGGAATCTACTCAGGCAAGGAATTCAACCAGGTGGAGATCAAGCCGGAGATGGTGGGCCATTACTTGGGGGAGTTTTCGATCTCATAGTGGGTTTCCCCGCCTCGAATTTTCGATGGTCAACGAGCGGTGCCATGAAGAGCCACCAACTGACTTCCACAGCAAACCGGTAAAACATGGTAGACCTGGTATTGGTGCTACTCACTCCTCCCGTTTCATTCCTCTCAAGTAACCTGTCCATCTCATTGTTACGTAAGGGTCGGTGACGGCTACCTTCCGAGCCGTGGTTATGGTACAAAATAGGCTGTCACGACGAGGCGGTGTCATGATAGCTCTTCTCAAAGAAGCGTAACTCTTACACGAGTCACCGATGCATATAAACCCCCAAGTCAGCTACTCATTGCTGTCTGTTTTTCGTTTTACGTGAAAGTAGCAGTGCGTCTGCTCCTCGGCCTGCACCTCTTAGCTTGGGTCCTTGGTCTACTGCTAGTGAATTGCTGGTTGCAAGCTTGAGTGACTAGGCGGGCTGTACCCATCTATGCTCATTAGGGTCGTTATTGCTTTCACTACTTCGCTGTTATTAGTACATTACCCACCATATCACCCACACTGGTACCTACCTACCCCCCACTCCTCTTTCCCCAACACCGCAAGCCCATTTACTCATTCACCAGAGCATTACCACTACCCCACCCCCCTTCCAGCACCCCAGATCCAACGAGATAGCGAAGGTCGCTTTGCCGCTACTCTCCCTCACACTACCACGCCCCTTTCCCATTCTCCCCCTCCAACAGTCGCGTTTCAACACCTTAAAACCAGGTCTCAAATCAATCACCCTAGTCACAACCCTAACAAGATATTACTAGAGCACCGCTATATAGGCTATACTAGCTAGTTAGTTAATTATGAATCGCATCACAAGCCCTTTACTTGCCCTTGGAACTCAAACACACTTGATTTACCCTACACACGACCTCACAAGGAGGGCAACCAACCAACAAGAACCCCGGAGTCCAGCGTAAGCTGTATACCAGGGATACGCACGTTCCAGAAGCCGGGCAAATACCTACATACACACGTACGCACCCTAGGAGCCAAAAAGAAGAGAATGCTAAACAGAAAAAAAATTAGTCTATTGATAGGTAGTCTCAACTCGCGTACAAACCCTTCGCCCAAGAAATCAGTCAAGGATACATATATATAAAAGAGAACTCCACATATATTGCATCATGCTAAGCTAGGCTAGGCTAAGCTGAGCTAACAGGGCTTTCCTTTCTAAAATAAAAACCCCCCATAAGGCGGGATAAATAAGTAAGTTATCCATCTGATAAAGAACCCACCATGGATGCATAAAGTTTGTAAAGAGGGGGAAAGGGAAGGAAAAGTTTTTTTTTTGGCGGATAGACCATTTAAGAGGCCAGCGTATCGTCGGCGGGGGCTTCCCCGATGTGCTCTTTGCTACTCTCTTCGAGAGCTGTATTTCCCTTTTTGCCTTCTTCGTTTGGAGACACGTCTTTGGCCCCGAGCTCACCCTCATCATGTTTCAAGGGTATAGAAACCCCACTATCTTCCTTCTTGCCGTCTTCTATAGGGTGATCAACATCCTCTTTCTCTCCGGCAAGATTCCCCTCCTGACCACCTTCCTTTTCACCATCTCCTATAGGATAGACCATATCGCCCTCTTTCTCGACACAATCTCCTTCACGACCTCCTACTATGCCACGTCCTTCGGGCAAACCCTCCTCATCTCTAATTTCTGAAACATCGCCGTCATCTACGCTTTCTCGTTTCCTATCCGGGCCAAGTTGCTCATGTTCCCCCGCATCGCTATTGCCGCCGCTACCTTCACCGGCATTCAAGATACCACGATCTCCTAGAAACTTAATAGCGTCCAAGACCAGTAGGTTGTCCTTCTCCTTTTCGCTTTCCACGAGCTATACAATCACCAGGTCAGCAACGAGGCCCAAAGTTCGCTTTTCCCAGTGTACGCAACTACTACATCGGCGTAAAGGTCAGAGAGTAGGATCACTAACCGCCTGGTATATCCCCTTTCGCCTTTTTATCTCCTTCCTCCGCTCCCTAATCGCTACATTCCTAGTCTTGTAGCCACCCTCATTAGGGCCTGGAATATCGTGTATGAATCGACACTGATTTCCACGGGAGCAATTGCCGGATTGGCGGAATTGCCTGCAAATCTGCTTCGACTTCCTCTCGCGCTTAGGTGCCGGAACGCGTATGGGGGCTTTCTGGTGGAAGGAAGACTCCTCGGGCCGGTCCCAGTTGCTTTCTGATTCGGAAGATGATGTGTCGGACGAGGCACCCGATGAGATAGACATACTCTCACCAGTGTCTCCGTCCGAAATTTCAAGGTCAGCTCCAGAAGAGTGATCAGAAAGGGTTGTCGTGGATGCTTCAACCGCAATATCATCCAGGATTGTGTCGTTTTCGTCCTGCCCGTCTTCTAGTTTTCGCTTTTTGCTTGCATCTGGCAATTCCTTCACAGGAGTCGTTATGTTCTCAGATACACCCTGGTCCCCATTCGCGTTACCGACGGTTCCCTGCTCGGCCTCCCTTGCCTGTCTTGCCTTCTTCTCCAGAAACGTAGCCAAGTTCTTTGCAGCCCTTTCCTTTTTTTCTTTTCGTCTCCTTTCTAGATCCTCCCGAGCCAGTTGTTTCTCCCGCTCTTTACGTCTCTTCTCCTTAGCCTTGCGAGAAGCTCTCTTCCTAGCAGCGGCAGCTTCTTCAGCCGTTCGTTTAGATTCCGCCTTTCTCTCCTCCACGCGAGCCTTAGTAGGGTAACGCTTCTTGCGTTCTTCGATCCACTTCTCAATGTCTTCGTTAGATTTAAGGACTACTTGTTGGTCGCCATATGCAATGGAGAGCCTGTCAAGGGAACAGCCCGTTAGTAAACGAAGCGAAATATTGTTGGGCCTTAGTAAGAAACAAGAGGGAAATTCGCTGTGAAGAAAACTCCTTCCTCTGATTCTCAGGAGGTTTAGACGTGAGGACACAAGGAAAGAGGGGGAGCCTTACTCCTTCTGTTGCCCAAGAGTCTGGCTAACAGCAGCCTCCTCATCAACATCTTCCTCCTCTGTGTCCTCATGCTCTTCCTTTTTGGGAGTAAGTCCTAGAGCGTTAAACTTACGCTTCTTTTTTGGGCGTTGCCCCTTCAATGGACCCCTTCCGTCAAGGGAAGCTTGAGGGGGAGGCTTAGGGGGAAGCGCGAGGAAGCTCGGAACTGCTGGTGGGGCTTTTGACCGCAGCACCGAATGGGGTGGTCTTTGGAATGACCCACCGCGTTTGCGAGCCGATTTGGTATGGTCAATGTAATTAGGGTTACCGCGAATAATACTGCTGTTTGGTGCCGCCGCAGGCTGATGGCTTGGGTTGCCAAATGGCAACTGAGGGTGATGGTAGTGTTGTACGGGTGGCTGCCAACTATGTTGAGCTGCTGGCGGTTGCCATGGTTGAGGGTAAGGGCTTGGGAAAGGGGCCTGCTGTGGGTTTGGGTTGTAAGGAGGTTGTTGGGGAGCGGAGATATACGGAGGCTGGTGAGTAAAGGGTGGGTGCAGGCTGCTAGGGTGCGGCTGCGGGTAGTACGGTTGCGGCGCAGGCTGTTGGTATTGGGGGGGCTGGTTTTGCGGGCTAGGTGGTGGGTAGAATTGTGGACCTAACTGAGTCTGTGATGGCTCAGCATGTTGTGGCCACTGCTGCGGGTAGCTGCCATTTCCAGCCGCCGGTCCTGATGGTGCATAGCCACTTTGTCCATATCCTGTATTCGCAGGTGGGGGGTACGGTCCTTGAGCTTGATACCCGCTAGCACCATAGTAACCAGTCTGATTTTGATTTGAAGAGCCGCCACGACCTCCTCGATGTTGATTCCCACGTCCTCTATGTCCATCGCCCCTCCCCCTACCACGGTATCCGCCACCACCGTGGTTACCCCGCGATGCGTAGCCATTGTCCTGAGGATATGTGGATTGTGCGTATGTAGGATAGCTAGGTGAAGTTGCGGCGGCTCTTGGGGGCGGTGGTGGAGGAGGCGGAAAGACGAAGGCGGGGTTAGGGGTCCCCATGATTTCGAATCCTATCTTGTCTCAAGCTGCATTTTTAATAAGACTTTGGTCTCCGATATGGCCAAAAGAGTGGGGTGTTGTACGATTGTATGCGGTTGACAAAGTACTTGTAGAGAGAATGCACGCGCGAGGCGAGACGACAATTTGAGTGGGCGACTCGCAGCAAGGCTTTGTCGCTCCCGTTCTTGACCTGACTATAGAGGGAATTATAATTACACCACATTATGAACTTACGGAGATCCATTTGCTCAGGTCTAGAGCATACACCCGGGCAGAGGGCTGTGTGACTGCTCCTAGCTGTTCATTTAGCACGAGCTATTTGGTCCGGTCAGGCACATAAACGAAATTCACGTTAAAAGCGAACAAGAACCCCCTATGCTCAGTTGAGATTCCTCACTATTTTGGGGGCTTAAAGCTAAATATCTCTCATCGTTGGTGCCGTTTTAGACACAGTCATGTTTATCCTCGTGAGCATATGAATCAGACACGTTTTCTGCCAGAATTCTAACAGTATCGAGAGCACTCTCGGAGACCTCGTCCAGATCACCCCCGAGGACTTCCAGAAGCGTAGTGCAGAGGCGCTAGAAGACAACATCAATCAGAAATATGCCAACAAGGTGATTTATTTCGAGCCTCGCACTGCTCTACTCACTCACGAAAACCTTACCCAGGTAATCCAGCAACTCGGTTTATGTATCTGCATGTGGGACCTCTATAAGAGCTCCGATGCTCTTATCGGACATGGCACTGGTATTGTGCACGTGAATGGTATGGCCTTTGTACACTCCACGCTAGCTATAACTAACAGAACTTCTTTACCCACAGTCGAGTTTCGGATGGTCGTATTTCGTCCATTTAAGGGCGAAATATTGCTAGGAAAGATCAGCTCTGCATCCCAACATGGCATAAAAAGTACGCTCCGACCGTATCTCTAGTACCTAGAATCTAACAATATCACAGTCCGCCTGGACTTTTTCGATGACATATTCGTGCCTCCTCATCTGCTCTTCGAGGGCTCCTATTTGTAAGCATTTCACCTGCCTCCTTTACTATTCACACCTCTAATACCCTACAAGTGATCACACAGAACAAACTTGGGTCTGGCAGTCTGACAGCGAGCTCTTTTACTTCGACAAGAATGAAACAGTTCGCTTCAGAGTCGAAAATGAGCATTGGAACGACCAAAGCCCAGCCGTGCCGGTCGCGGAGAGAGATGTAGATGGCGCACTAGTACTTGGGGAGAGGCGGAGTCCTTATGGAATCGAGGTAGCGTCATGCACCCCCCAGAATGCTGAGGTTTGTATTGACTTGGCCGCCGTGGAACAGGCAAGCATGAGTGCTGCGGGACTTGGCCCAATATTATGGTGGTGATATTTATGTCACCTTTGAATTGGAAATGTCTCCAAAGACAGCACCCTATCTTCCGTGGAGTAACATCATAGAATGTCTCGATATATATACGTCTAGTCGCCATCATGCGGAGGTTCTATTCAAAAAAAAATCTACGTACCTATACGCCTAGCCCCGTCACAGGCCTGTAAACCCCAAAACCACCATACGGTATGAAATGAAGAGGAGGGAACAAATGTATGCTTAACAATGAAACAGCCTCTATATAGCGCTCAGATTCATCGAGGAGGACCAAGCAAGAGGCCCAACAATAAAAGGGCAAAATTGGAAACCCAATGTTCATCAAAATTGATCTGCCCATCCTCGTAGGCTTTCGTATATACTGAAGATGAACGCTGAACTGGGAGCTGCCCTAAAGACTGTTATACCACATCCACGATATAATCCTTTCATCCCCTGTAGCCGCCACACTGTCCTTCCAACACTCAGGAATGACGCCTTTGACCGCCCCCCTATAAGTGCAACAACCTCTTCAGTTTGCATGCGAGACTTGATCGTGTCGGCAGGGTAAAATAAAAAGTTGTAAGCGACGCCAGCACAGGCGCCCGCTATCATCTGCTGGTAGATTGGAAGGACACTACCCTCAGATGATGACCCGGAGGAGTCCACAGATAAAGTTGATTGGCGAGGGAGGTAGTGACGAAATGCCGCCGAAACGCCCTCATAGCTGCCGAACCAGGCAGCGGAACCACCTGTCTCTCGAATGAGTGTGCCAAGCTGACCGCGCCAAAACCCCAGGAGGCCTTGGTGGCGGTATATGGATGCGATGAGCGAGAGTGGACGCTGCGCGGGAGACGTGCTGGCTGGAACCTGCATTTTGCATTTGATGAGCTCGATAGGAGTAAGGATAAGAGAAGTGAATGCCCCTGAGGCAGCGCCGCACGCAACTAGAGCGGAAATCCCCAAGCTTGGTGCCGGCGTTCTTTCGCTTGGGGTTGAGTATAGGGTCGAAATGAGGAAATGCTGGGCTATGCGATACTGAAGGGTGTAGCGCGTTAGTTGTCGCTGCTTCCAGGACTGGGAGACGCGGCAACAAGGACATGGAGACTAACACTGAAGAATAAGCTACTGGTTTCAAGGGCGGCACCCACGAGCGGAGCAGAGATCCCGCGGTAAAGACTACGCAGGCCACCATCATCGCGAAAGGATTTGCGGAAACAGTCGATTGGGCCGAGGTAACGAAGTGGGAGATGATCAGGTTGAGACTGCAGCCTGACCTTAACTGTGTCGAAGGGATACTCTACGACTTTGCCCACGATGCCAGCTGCCTGTCGGGTCTATCAGTCTCGGCAGGTAGCATGCGGTATTTCTCTAATGCAGTGGACCTACAGAGCCAAAAGCAACATCCTTCAGTGCCTCCACACTCTGACTGACCAATTTCCGGTCAGCGTTAGTAACTATCGCAGCAGCCATTTTCTCTTCAACCGTAACGGCAATAGGCTGCTTCGCAGTGTCCATAGCCAATACCGATCAGCGATCGTCACAGCGGGCTAGTAGCGACGGAGTTGCAAATCCCTCAATGCGTAGCCCAGTAGTATGGATCATGCTACCGTGTGCACATTGCTGCTCCGTGTGAGCAGATGGCGGTGGGAAATAAGAAGCTGGGAGCGATGGTGGCCAGGAACCCCTAAGAGCAGAGCGCGGTGGCGTGAAAATGTCAGAATTTCATTGTGGACGGGGACTTGCTCGATGCGGGATGCGCTAAAATAACCTTATCGGGCAGATAACCCCAAAATAAAAAGCTGACTACACCAAACCTGAGTCGAAGTTTTTCTGTGCGCGACAACACACATTCGACGATGGACGTCTCCACTACTCCAGCAGCTGCTGCTGTTCCCGCTTTACACACAGTCACTGGCATGCGGAAAAATGGTACGCCGTTCTCATCATGAGGAAAATTATCTCTAGCTAACATTTCTCGAGGCAAGCAGTGGCATGCCCCGAAGACTGCCTTTCGCCCAAAAGCTGCGACGGGGGCCACGAGCCCTTGGGCTAAGCGCACAAGGGCACGGACAGAACTTGCGGCTGTGAAAGCGAGGGAAAAGGAGATGAAGGAAGAGAAAGAAGCAGAGCGTCAGGTATGCTCACATCTCACGGCTCTGCAAGCTCGCGTGAAGCACGTCTGGATCTACTGAGACTGTCGCCCTTGGACGCAGGTTACCAGAAGCTGATCTTTACAGAAACGTATTCAAGCAATCAAAGACAAGCGTGCAGCGAAGGAAGAGCGAGAGCGTTACGAGAAGCTGGCCGAGAAGATGCATCAGAAGCGGGTGGATCGGCTGAAAAGGAAGGAGAAGCGAAACAAGCTCTTGAAGTCTTGAACCACACCCACCTGTGTAGGGGTTAGCGTTTGTTGGGAATCAGTGACGTATCTATGGCTCTTGCCCCCCATGCATTGGATTCTCAACGCCATTGATGCCTCCTCCAACCCCGGATCCACGGGGCCTAAAGAAAAATTCAGGAAGGTGTTCCTTCCGCCTCCGAGCTCCGGTCACAAGGGGCTGCCGAATTGGCTACGGGGTGCCCCCGTGGCAACATCTAGCCAAGAGGTTGGACGGCTCTTGTGTACATACAAAGATTTGATTGTCCAGAAAACGGTTACAGAGGCTGGGCGTCAACATTGCGCGCATGGCCTCTATATCGCGAAACAGCTGAAATGCTTACCCCAATGAGTCTTGAACCCACTTGGCGCCTAGGCCGCCGACTCCAGTTGCTTCATCGGGCTGCACTTCGCAAGGATTGGAGTCGTAAGGATGGCACAGAGTTACTACCGCACCCGGGTGGCATGGGAGTGGCACAAGCGAGCGCTTAGCCTCCCGTAACCACCCAAGAAAACACCTCCGTAAGATCTTGAGCTCCTCCGTCACAGCACGCAGTCAGTTGGCAGTTGGCGGTAGTACTGCGTAGAGTGTTTGGATCGGCCCTCTCCCGATGGGGCAGTGCCACCCACTGGTCACGAACAGATAGTGGCAGATGTCAGATGTGCTGACATATCCCCCGAATGTACGACCAGGTGCGGGCCGTCGGGCCCATTATTAAGCTAAAATGGCGCAAGCGTTTTGTCGATGGATAAATTCCCCGGAAACACCGTCCTGAATTCGACTTCTGGCGTGCGAAGCATATCCCCCACCTTCGACTGCGCTTCGTTGCGTCGCACGACCCCCGCCTTTGCCTACTCAATCCCCACATCGTTCCGCTCGTAGTGCAAGTACACACAATCAACAGCCACAATGACCCAATTCGACAAGTCTATCGAGACTCCCCCTCGCGCGCCTTCACCAGTTCACCGGTTTGGAACCCTTGCGGTGCATGCTGGCTCACCCCACGATCCAGTGACTGGCGCTGTTATTGAACCTGTGAGTGACGTGCTCTAGGCTAACTATGTTCGCATTGCTAATTGGTATCAAACGTAGATTTCGTTGTCTACTACCTTTGCACAGACCAACGTTAGCAAGCCAGTAGGGCTGTATGAGTACAGCAGAAGCGGGAACCCCAACCGGTGAGTGGCTCCCCGCGCGCTGTGGCTCTTTTCGCCCGGGGTTACTTCTAACCGTAAATACTGCAGAGACAACTTCGAAAAGGCTGTTGCTGCGTTGGAGCATGCCCGCTATGCGCTTGCTTTCTCCTCAGGCTCTGCAACCACGGCTACCATTCTGCAATCCCTTGCATCCGGCTCTCATGTCGTGTCCGTCTCTGATGTCTATGGCGGGACCCACCGATACTTCACCAAGGTGGCCGCCGCACATGGCGTGCAAGTAACATTTTCCCCAAGCCTCGAAATCGACATTGGGGAATTGATCCGTCCGAATGACACTAAATTGATCTGGATCGAGAGCCCGAGCAACCCAACGTTGAGTCTGGTGGACATTCGTGCTGTTGCGACTATAGCGCATAAACATGGGATCATGGTGGTTGTTGATAATACATTCTTGAGCCCGTACATCCAGAACCCACTAGACCACGGCGCGGACATTGTCGTCCATTCCGTTACGAAGTACATAAACGGCCATTCTGTAAGCCTCCAAAATCTGAGGGTTCCGCTTTATTTCCGGACACTAACATTTTCATCTCCAGGATGTTCTCATGGGCGTTGCAGCCTTCAACTCCGACGCACTCAAAGACCGCCTGTCTTTCCTCCAAAATGCAATTGGTGCCGTACCATCACCATTCGATTGCTGGCTTGCCCACCGCGGCCTGAAAACGCTACATCTTCGTGCTCGCGAAGCCACCGTCAATGCCACTGCAGTTGCACTAGCTCTTGAAGCCTCACCTAATGTCATCGCTGTCAACTACCCAGGCTTGAATTCGCACCCTCATCGCTATATTGCGACCAAACAACATCACAAGGGCATGGGTGGCGGCATGTTGAGCTTCCGTATCAAGGGTGGGAAAGAAGCTGCCGAACGTTTCTGCGAAAATACACAAGTCTTCACACTGGCTGAGAGCCTAGGTGGTGTGGAGAGCTTAGTAGAGGTTCCCAGTAGCATGACGCACTCCGGTATACCAAAAGAACAACGGGAAGCTGCCGGTGTCTTTGACGACCTAGTGCGACTAAGCTGTGGTATAGAAGACGCTGAGGACCTGCGGGACGACGTTCTCCAAGCGCTAGAGAAGGCTGTTGTACTGCCAAAGATCAATAGCCTCAACGGGGTGAACGGCTTTTCCCATTAAAAGCTTCACATGGCGTGGACGAGGTGATTTGCTCGCTATTTTCTGTCTTCCTCTCATCTATTTTACCTAGATACTTTGCCAGCCTTAGCTAGCATCGATAGAAAAAACAGCCTGGATCCCATCCGGACACGGCGGTAATCGTACATATCAAGAGAAGGGAAGGGAAGGGAAAGGAGAAAAAGAAAGAAACTGAAGATGGGGTAGACAACACTTCTCTCCGCATAGTAAAAAAAATAGATAACGCAGAGAAAATAAGAGTCATTATTATAAAAAAAAAATTTGATTTCGTTAAACCTTCGAAAGGTTACCTAGAAGAACGCTCAGCCAATACCACACACCTCCTCAACCCCAAAAACAGCAAAACCCACCCACCCCACCAACAACAACAACAACAACAACGGGCAACAGGCAGTCAGAATGCCACCCAACGCCAACACCAACACCAACACCAATACCAATACCGATACCAACCCCTCCGCCCCTCCCTCCTCCTTTTCCTTCTCCTTCTCAGGCGACGATATTGCCGCCGACGCCGACGCCGACACCGACCTCAATGCTGAGCACGCCCCGCAGGACACTAGTGCCGCGTCCAAGGCTGCCCCAACGCTGTTAGAGCCGAGAGTTCACGGGTTGGAGGAGTTGGTGGGTGGAGTGTTTTAATTTTTGATTTTTTAATTTTTTTTTTTTTTGGGGGGGGGAATTCTTTGAAGGTTGTTTTTTTCTTTCTTTTTGTGTGTGTGGAGGGGAGGGGGGAGGTACTGTGTCTTCCTTTTTTTTTCTAATTTTTTTTTATTGTTTCTTCTTGTTGTTTAAGTGGCTAACTAAAGGGGACGAGGGGGGGCTGGTGTTGTTATTATTATTATAGCTATGACCTTATTCCCCCCTAGAATTTCTGGAGAGAGGGACATCACCAACTAACCTGTCCCTCCCGTCTAGCTTGCAGCACTACCCCCTTCACTCACATACACCACCCTTACTCTCACCGGCGCTGCAAGTCCAGGATCTTCCATCAGCATCCCCCGGCGCGATCTCTTTGACATCCGCCTCCAGCTCATGTCGGAAGATCCGCTCTCCCCGGAACCGGGATCCGAGCAGCAGCAGCTCGCCGGGCTTGGTGACGACGATATCGATCCAAATATTTATGAAGGCGGTTTGAAGAGCTGGGAGTGCTCGCTGGACCTGGTGCGAGTTTTGGCGGGGGATGGGGAGTTATGCGGGGAGCGGCGGCCTGGCGGCAGATTGAGGGTTTTGGAGGTGAGAGAGGGTTTGTTTTTACCCTATGTTACCTTGGTTTATTGGTGTTGGCCATGGAGCGGTTCTTTGGGTGGGGTTTGCGAATACGGAGTAGAGAACTTCCCTCCCCAGACCTCACGCCGGAGTGGAGAATTCATTGTTCTACAAGGAACTGACTCCCAACAATAGCTTGGCTGCGGCACAGCGCTCCCAACCCTCTACCTCTTCCAGCAAGCCCTCCAAAGCCCTCCAGCAACACCCATCCGCTTCACTCTTGCCGACTACAATCCCTCCGTCCTCCGTCTCGTCACCCTCCCCAACCTCCTCCTCTCCTGGGCTATGCTTACTAACCCCCCATCCGACCCATGGCCCGTAACCTCAACCCTCCGCATAACCCCCCCACTCCTAGCCTCCTTTACAGCCTCCCTCCAAACCAAAAACCTAACCCTCTCATTCCTCTCCGGCGCTTGGAGCCCCAAGCTTACTAACCTCCTCACCCCCCTGGGCCGGGAACCAACAGACTTGATCCTGGCTAGCGAGACGATATACTCGCCGCTTAGCCTACGCGCGTTTACGAGGACGATAATAGATGTACTACGCAATAGGAATAGAGACGGTGGCGGTGGGGGGAGAGCGTTAGTTGCGGCAAAAATGGTATATTTTGGTGTAGGTGGGGGGGTTAGGGAGTTCCTAAGGGTACTGAGGGAGGAGGATGGCGAGGGTGTGGTGGGGAAGGAGGCAGTTGTTTTTGAGGGAGGCGGGGAGGCGGGGGTGAAGAGGGTTGTGGTGGAGCTGAGAGGTACATGTATGTAGTAGCTAGGTCGGATTACTGGGCTGCTGGGCTGCTGGATCCGGGACCTACTACGTAGTAGCTTGAGGTTTGGGCTTGGCCGGTAATCCCATCCGTGAAACCCAAACAGCCATGTCTGGAATATGTATGTATGTATGTCTGTAAGTATGTATTTACAAGGACTATCAAATCCGAGCAGTTGTCCGTTCCGTCTATGTATGAAGGCCGTGCGGATGTGCTGGTTGTCGCCATCCGCAGGGGGTCGCTCGAATAGGGGTGCTAGATGTCCCTTTCCCCCTCTCCGTGCGCGTGTTCGTGTTGTGTCGAGTCGATTTACTGCGGAAAAATGCAGTCGCGGGCAACCAATCCCAACATGCGGCTTCGCGGGACGTCTTTGCGGGCATCTTTTCATTCCCATAGGTGCCGCTGCGATCTCTAGCGAGCAGCTTTGCTATGAGATCCGATTTCATTGATGCGCTATTGAGGAGAGGAGACCGTTCCGTGACTGGCGAGGAGAAACCCTATGTTCACAAAAGAGGGAGGATATTTCGGTCTATCAGCGAACTGGATCGTTGTGGATACAAAATATTAGTGGTGGATTTATGATTCGCGTTGCGACGGTTTGGGGCTGGTGTATTTACATACGGAGAGTCGACGGGATTTGGTTGGTGCAGAGTGAAAGGTGGGATACTCCCTTCCCTTGGGGTAGAGACTACACTGTGTTGACATCTTTCCCCTCTTGGCCTTGGTGAAGAGTTGTGATGTTTAAAGTTGACATTTGCAGGAGAGTTATGGTGTTGGCACGCGTACTCAATACTATCTTCTCTGATACATCGCCTTCGTTAAGTCTCCGGCCTCTTACATCTCGTTTGCGGTGTCCGATTGGCAAGAAATTCGTTCCCCCATTGGTCTTTTTGATACCGTGTGACTGCTTTGTCGTTTCCTCTCGTAATTTCATATTAGGACATGGCGGCAATTTTCCTCATCTTCGCCCATTCTGCATCTAGGGTTGACTGGTTCAGGTTCCTGGGTACGTGGGTGCCACCTCTCATCATATCGACCTTTAACTCTTCAAACTTACTTCTAACCATCTTTGCGAATCTGCTCTCTTTACCGTGGCTCTTGTCAACGTTTCCTTCCATTTCGTAAAGAAGCCCCCAAAGGATTATGCCGTAATCTAACTCATGTTGCTCTAGCTCTTTAATCGATGGATGGTTTTCCCCTGACAGATCAGCAAGCTGGAACATCAGCATCGTTAATTGTAAGAGATGTGTTATACGCTCTGGGTGCCACGGCTGTGGGAGTAGCAGAGGGTCGACTTCAAAATATATCTTCAGCATATATCTGAGGGACATCGGCCACTGCTGTAGAGCTAGATACTGTATTCCCATGGAATGAAGAATCGACGGTAAGGGCTGCCGGGAGATTGGCCACATCTGAGTGTCTCGCAAAATGGCTAGCGAGTTACGGAGTGGCTTTATGACATTTTCGGGATCTAAAGCCTTCTTGCCTCTCTCGAGCATATCGAATAGCAAGCGTTCGACATTGGTGTAGTCTGGTAGATCGTTTGATCCGCAGACTAGACATGATTGGCCTATGACGGCTTCTGAGGTACATTTTGAGCAAAACAGACGATCTTCTCGCCGAGGACCAACCTGTTGACATTTTGTGCAAGAACACGCGAAGAAGTACCGGCTCTGCAGTTCAGAGTGCCTACGAGCGGTCGGGTAGGTGCTATCGACATAGCTGATGTAAATTTCATGGCCCTTTTCGATGGCACTTATTGACCGCAAGTGCAAATGGGGGCCATCAAAAGTAACCACCGCGTTCGGATCACAAGAGTGATTTATGGACGCAACCAAGGGATCTAGACATATGCCAAGTGACTCGAAGGTTGATGTGGTCAGAGTCAGTGAATTGATGATTACCTGCGTGTTTTGTCAATCCGACGATTCAATGGTACATAACATAAGGCCTACTTACTTTACAAAACAAGTCTAGCACGAAGTCCTCTCCAAAGTTCGTCTTGGAGTATGCGTGAGCCCCTTTGCTCATCAGGAGTATGCTATCCCATTTTTCTCCACCGGCATGGCGGAAGTCTTGGGCATGGGACAGCAGTTTCAGCAGAGCTGACCATTGCTTGTCCGCCAGTCGACCTTTCTGGCGTAGTAGCAAGAGCCTCAGAGTGCCGCGCACAGGTGTAGGCAGGATCTTGGGGTGCAGGTGATCGAACAACTTGCATTCGTGTTTGTGGTGGTTCTCCCAGGCACGGGCTTGACATTTCTGTTTCTCGTTAGTAGGTGGTCATTGCCCTTGCTCAACAGGTTTTGCTAAGCCTCCGCATGTCCGTGCTGTCAAACACATCCCCGCAAGATCCACACGGATCAGAGAGCGTTCATGAGAAAAAGAATACGGCCAATGAAGCACATCATCGAGGGGACTGGGGCAAATTGCTCAAACGGACAGAAATAGCATGCAGCCCACAGATGGTCCTACCTTATCACAATACCTCACAACCCTACATCCAGTGCAAGTCTTGAGTCTTTTGGGCTCCTCAGCATTCCCAGAACTCAGCCATTGCTGTACACTATGTCCAGTGATTGTTGTGTCCGGGACCCAGCACAGACAACTGGAACAAGTTTGATCCAGGTAGGCAACGTCTGGGATTGCTAGCAGAGGTTGGTCGACAGAGAGAATCAGTGTTCCGGGCTGAATCGGTGTCGAAGCGAAAAGCCCGACACCGTTAGCGGTTGGAGATGGAGCCGTATGAGCTCTACATGCATCTGAAGCGCTCATGGGTTGCGTACTACCCGATGATGGAGTGCTAAACCTATCCCGACCCCGAGTCTCTAAGGATCTTGGCTATTGGATGAATCTGACGAAACAAGTGGCGCTGCGGGAGCAAGAAAACGACGCGGTGGTGTTCAACTACGCACTCCCGCTCCACATACAAGGGTTCGGACTGATAAGCAGAGGCGGCGGGATGCTGCTCCACCAGCCAACTCCACCTGCTCCACCTGCTCCACCTCGAGTGCCGGTCACCTGACCCACACTGCGCATTGCTAGTCCGGAAGCAATATCGATCGCAGCCTCTCAGCCTTCGCCTGGGGAAGTGTTTCACCACGCGTCGTCCTGGCTGCACATCCACGCGTCCTGTTCGCAGTGCATCCGCCATTGTCCTGTTTAACCCTGTTTGAATTGCGTCTTCCTATCGTATTACGCGTATCTCTACGGAGCACGCCGGACAGAAACCGATGGAGGAGCATGTGTATTCCAAGCCTGGAGTAACACACGTCCTCGGAAATCGGCTCTCCACCTTCTCTTCCTCGGTGGGATACTCCAAGAACGCAGCGGCACTGATGATCTCCAACCGCGATGACCACCACCACCTGGTGCCTGTAGTGCAACCAGGCTAAGCCGTAAGCTGATGCAACGCTATATTAACGTTTCTCGCCAGAGCACTGCACAGTTAGCGTTCACGCACACTTACTTTGTGCGTTTGTTGCGAAGTTGGGTGCGGCGCTGCTGGGACGAGGGCAACCTACGCATCTTGTATATAGCACTGTAGAAGGACAGTCTTTGTCGAGTTAACGCATTCAATTTGGGGTGTATCTGGGAGCAGCAGGCAGAATAGAGCACAAAATACATACATATTGTACCCTGCAGGATGCTCCACAAGGGCAGCCAGGGGTAGAGTATAGTTGTACCACTACGCCCAGTGTTGGCGATCGGCGGCGTTCAGTGGCGGTTGCTCTGTTACACCCGGCAAATCACGTCCTTTCTTTATTGGAGGGTCAACCGCTTCTCAGCGAAAACAAACAAGAAGGTGCAACGCCAGTTTAATTTCCGGGCCATATCTACTTGGGCCATCCTCCCGCGCCGTCGGACGAGTGAACGCGCTTCATTTCATCACTCATCACATTCCGAGCTCACACGCAGATTTGACAATTGACAGTCCGCTTGCCGGCGAACCCCTACTGCATAGTACAGTACAGTACATAGTACGTACAGCTAGCTACGTCTTAACTTCGCTTACGCCTCTTGATCCGTAAGTTCGCGCCGCCCCCCCAAATTTTCTTTCTCCCTCCCACACCCAGCTCTCTGCTCTCTCTTCCTTCTTCTCTCCTTGCACCGACCACTCTCGTTTCGATCAGGCTTGATCTGTGGATATCAATTGTCCCCAATTACAGTTTTCTAATACGGTCCACTCCCACTCGAGTCTCTCGTTGCAGGCAGCTAGCAGCTTTAATACTTGACTTCAAAATGCATTTCTTCAAGACTCTTCTTGTCGGTGCCTCCGTGCTCGCCCTTGCGGCTGCCGAGGAACCAGCCATCACGAGTATCTTCCAGAGTCTTAGCCCTGGTCAAACGGTCACGATTACCTGGTCTGGCGGAGACTCGAAGCCTGTCGATCTCATTCTCAGATCTGGTAACGAAAAAAACCTCGATGTCTACGGATCCATAGGTAAGAATTCTCCAGGACCCGCTTTCAGTGTTCGGAGAGTTCTAACCGGTTTTCGTAGGGACTGCTACTGGCGGCTCGTTCCCCTGGGTTGTCCCAAACGATCTTAAGCCTGACACCAAATACGCCATCGAAATCAAACAAGATGGTCATAGCAACTACTCCCCCCAATTCTCAATCTCGGGTGCTACTGGTACTGCAACTGCTATATCAACCGGATCTGCGACCGCATCTCTAACGCCGGACAACTCTACCACCACCACAACCACAACCTCAGACTCCACTTCGACTCTGACTTCATCCATCACCGGCAATCTCACTTCAACTGTTTCTCTCAAGACAACAGGTTCAGCCAGAGCTACTCCCACTGGTACCAGTCCTGCTGCGCCCAACGCCAACGCCAATACTGCTGCTGGTCTTGCTAGCCCACTCGCTCTCGTTCTCAGTGCTGTGATGGCTATGATCTATTTCAACTAGATAAGCCTCTGCTGACAACCAATTGGAATAGTACCTTGTTTATTCCTTCAACGGTGGTTTGTCTAGCTCAATGTCATTTCATCTAAAGTGGCTCCCCTAATTCAGTTTGCATGTACATACATACAAAGGAGGAGGTTATGGACGGGTTTCTCGAGGTTCGCAAGGACCAGGAGACGCAATAAACACGTTTGGTCGTGTCGATATCTTGAAGTTCTGGGCGCCCGGTACCTCGGTCTATGTTTGCTTTTCCTTTCTCAGGAGTGGATGAGTCCAATGATGGATGTCTCCTTGAAGAATTGCCCTTGGCCAATGTTGCTACTCGTCACTCGGCACTTGACTGCATCGTCTCAACTGGTTTCTGCTGTTGCAATCATGAAAGAACACGGGCAGATGGGGTTGGCTCTAGCTTTGCACCACTCATTGTACGTAATGTAGTTCAAACGTAGCAGATGCTTTTAATACAATAATAGAAAATCAACAGACAAATGAGTTTTGGCTTCTTCCGCGACCCAGGGAATTGGAAATCCGGCCTTGGGGCAAATCGGTGTTCGATATTGCAGGCGGATGACAAAGGGTTTCCGCTGGTCGGTCGGATACATGAGCGCCTCTGGGTTGGGTTCGGTTTCGCGCAGATGTTTTTACGGAGTAGACGCCCGGCTTATTCGCATCACCGAATTTCAGCCATGGGATGCTTCGGAACAGAGTCCTCTGCACCCTTTTGGTGATGGATGGGAGGAGAAGAGATCCATTGCGCGGAATATAGTCTGCATAGTAGTAGTATTGCATGCTTGTGCAGACGGAGTGCAGAGCACACCTATGAGTGTGAAGCTATGAAAATAGAAACATTGATTGATGGAGACTTGCCGGAAGATTGCGATGGTGGCGGTGCAAGTGTTTTGTTGCTGGATTAGCCTTTTCACCCTTTTCTTTTTTTTTCAGTTTCGCTCAGGTAGTTTGCACGACTACGCACAAGTGCATCAGTACATACACGCAACTATACGATGGGGGCAAGGGGAAAATAAGGTTCGGGGAGGCCAATTAGAGAGTACTATGGTACATACGGCGAAGGTACAATGATGTATCCTAGTACATACTCAGAGGCGTAGTACAAGATACACCCTGGGGTGTTTCGCGCCTTCGCTCTCGGTCAAAAAGCCGGCCTGGGACTCCCTGCGAGGGTTGGGGTGTTGGCATGGGTGATGGGCGATGGGTGGTGGTGGGTGGTGATGGGCGATGGTTGGTGAAGCTGGGGTTGTGCAGAAATCCTCTCTGTGGGCACTTGGTAAGGAAGCCCACAGCCCCAATCTGCCGTCCATCGCATCTCAGCTTCCCAGGCTCTCATCTCTCATCCCATGGCCGGAGAGGCAGAAACTGGGAGAACTGCAACAGCTGCTCTGTCCATTCTCCAGCTCAGGCAGCGACGTGAGAGTTTTTTCTCCCAATCGGAGCTGATGAGCCAGGTTTCCGCGCGTGTTGCAATCAGCCCGGGCCTGGCCAACCACTCGCAGACATGGCTCGGTCCATTGCGTTGAGCGCGGATGGGGACCGGTCTAATTTCCACCAACCCATCACCCATACATGTACCTCGTGCGAAGTGGTTAGTGGTGTTCTAGGGGGTGCGTGCCGCCGAGTATTAGACCCAAGGGCATCCCCACCGTTCAGATCTTTCCCCTTCCTTCGAGACTTGCATCAAACCGCGTTTCTACTTCGACAGTCGTTCATTCAGCACTTTTACCAAGCTTATTGTTTATTACCACGACCCCCGTTAGCTTTCGCATATACATAATATTCCCGTCCAAAATGCGCTTCTCACTCAGCTCCGTGTTCGTTGTCGCTCTGGCTGCTTTGGTCTCTGCGCAGGCCAACTCTGCCAATCCCTTCAATATCCCCCCGTCCGGCCTGTCTTTTGTGGCTGGCACGCCGGCGGAAATTACCTGGACGCCGACGTCCTCGGGGACCGTCACGATCTTGCTGTTGCAGGGGGATAGTCGCTCGTTGGTCGGAGGGACTCCCATTGCGGGTGAGTTTATATCTGGAGTTGTCTATGGGGGTGGGGTTGTCTTGCTGACAGGTACTCTCTACCGTTGCAGAGGGTATCCCGAACAGCGGTAGTATTTCATGGACCCCTCCATCCGACCTCGTCAAGGGGGGCGACTATGCGCTCGAGATTGTCGACGACACAAACAAAAATAACGTGAACTACACACCGCAATTCCCCATCGATTCTACAAACACCGTTTCTAAAACCGCTACTACTGCTGCCTCGACCGCTACGACGGCGTCCACAGATGCCACCACCACCTCTGACTCGACCGCGACCACCACCTCGACCGCCGAGACCAGCTCCGCTACAGACAACTCCACTTCATCCGCTACTACCCTTGCTACTTCGACAACCGACGCCGGTACCAGCAGTACCCCTACTTCTACGACTGTGCCATCAACGGGTGGTGCTGCGCCGGTTGTGAAGGTGTCTGGGGGATTGATCCTGTTGGCTCTGGGCATGCTGGCTCTGTAGGCGGTGTGTACATGCATATATATATGTATATATATATGTATATATGTATATCTGGTTCGGGAGTCGGGGGCGGGTCGGGGCAACACGTATGGGGTTTTTCGTTCTAGTTGAATAGCCTATCTTGATTATTATCTTTACTGAGTCTCCCAACGGCGGTTGCGATGTCAAATATTCCCTGCACATGTACCTTTTTTTTTTCTTTTTTTCCTTCTATTCCGCTCAGGATACCGTACGTATTTGTTCAGGAAAGCCTCCCCCCCTCACCGATTCTGTTTATCCCATTTTTGTAGCGAAGCTGAGAGGGGGGGGGAAGAAGGAAAAGGGAAGAAAAGAAAATATCATGTCGAAACCAACCAAACCTCCATTTCTCCGGGTCAAAAATCAACCCCCCCCCCCTCCACTGCCCCGTGATAAACACTTTGTTAGCTAGCTAGCTAGCTAAACTCCCCCCAAACCACAAAGAATCCCAAAGTAATCCACCCACCCCAACAACAACAACAAACAAACAAACAATACCTTCCCGATGTCCCCCCCCCTTCCCCTGATACATACCACATACCAACCAACCCAACTTTCATCATTTTTTTTTCATTTTTTTCATTTTTTTTCTTTTCTTTTTTTCTTTTGGGAATAAAAAGGATTTTTCTACGTAGGAAAGAAAGGAAAGTAAGTGGATAGATATAGATAAAAAACAATAACGGGGGATGGGGTTGTATATTTTCGTCGTTGTGTTTGGGCGGTTTTGGGATGGGATGGGATGGGTGGGTAGATGTCGCACGTTTTGTGTTTTCATCTGGGCTTTTTTGTGGGGAAAAGATTTTTGGTGTGGGTTGGTTTTTTTTTTTTTTTTTTTCCCCACCCCTCGATGTGTGAATGGGGAAAATAGAGGGGCAATGCTACATTTGTCATTCAACATGTCCTTGTGTTTTTTTCCCCTGTCGCGTGTAGGCTGAACTTATTATCTACAGGCTCTTGTCCGAGAGGAGGAGGAAGGAGAGAAAATACATGTTTTGAACGTTTATGTAAAGGGAAGAAGAAGAAAGGGAAAAGGGGGATTTCCTTTGAACCCCTTTGAACCCCACCCTACTTACATGCATTTTTTTATTCCTCTTTGAATACTCCGACAACAGAAGTAGAGATTTCACCTTATAGAGGGGAAAAAATGAGAATAGAGGGAAAATGTGCTAACGCCCAGGGATGACTTTGCGCCGGCCCCAAATCACCCTTCCAGTTAGTTTGGATTCCCAGTCAGACCATGTACGAAACGCCTGGATGTTCATCAAACAAGACACCAAAGCGACTGGAAATGCCGGCGACACTTGCCCCTCCAACATCTCGGTAACTAGCGTTCCTGCGGGACTGGAGGGGGAAAGCCTTGAGATTTGGGAGGGAGAAAAGAGAAAGAAAAAAAAAGGGAAAAATCTTTGGACATATGGTAGTATCGCTATTTAGGGAGGTAGTCGAATATGAGTTCCCTAGTGCACGCTTCTTTGTGAAAAAGTCGGTATCATGAATGCATCAAAACATTTCATCGGAGCAAAGACGGCATTATGGCGTCGCGCAGGCACCCTCATAAACCAAAGATATGCCGTACAAACAGACTAGGAGAAATCTACGGTGGCCGTATTCGAGCCACGCAAAGGAACTGAATTTCATGGCTTGTTCTGCGAAATATCAACGATATCTCTTCGTTTTTGAACCGCGAGGCTAGAAAAGGGACTTCCGGTGCGCTGTTGCGTATGCAGAGACTGTTGCTGGGTTAAAGAGAGACCGGCCTGGCGCTGTGACTGATGGTAGTGTTTCAGATGGTCGGGGTGTTGAGGATTGGCCCAAGGATTCTGCTGGAGGAATTGCTCTTCGGCTGCCGCGGCTTTCGGCCTATGGAGAGAGGTTGGAGAGAAGCCGGAAGCTGTACGTGAGGAACTGCCGTTGGAGTGCTGATGCACGTTTCCAGGAGGGAGCTGTGCCTTGATCTAACGGGGTCTAGATTAGTAAGATAGAATAGGTTGCTATGGCGGGATAAAACCCACTCCCATTATTTGAAAGTCGTCCTCGATTTCTGAAGGTCGCGCTCCAGCGACATCCGGTGCGGCTGGGAATCCAACATGTTTGGCGATTCCGGCGAGGATCGACACCTCTGTATTGTAGGCGGTCTGGTGGGCAACCTGCTGCGAGCGGCGGATGGGGAACTTGTGCACGTAGTCTAGAACAGAGTCAGCGCCGAGTTCAGCGGAACTGCAGTCTGCCGCCGGAAGAAGAGCGACGTGGTGATGGCGATGGGTTGACTCTGTCGTCGCCCAGCCAAGCCCACGCTGTTTGGTGAAGCCCTTGCTGTCGCTTAAACCCGCTATGCAGGTACACAATCTCATCACGGCCATCGAGATCGTTACTGTGTGCACAAGGACAGAAACACACTTACCCGGAACACCCGCTTCCCAGCCTCTTCGGTCTCGCTGTATCTTGTACCATTGCTCTCCCAGGCTATCCAGGTAGTTTTCTCTTATCGTTCTCACATCCTGGAAGTATTGGCTGTGTATCTGACTTCTCTCTGCAACAGTCGTGATCCCGAGTGTCTGTATCTTGTATGTCAAAAGCTTGTTTTCGTGGGCTATCTTTTCGTCTCGGCGTGCGTCTATGCACTGCATCATGGCCAAGTATTCGGGGTGCGTAGGATTGGCGCTGGATAGGAGAGACAGTTCATGATCTAGTTGGGCAAGGCGCTCCTCGTAGAGTCTTTGGAAATAGTAAATTAATCACCTGATGCCCATGGAACATAGAGCACAAATACGGGTGGGCAGAATTAACATACCTATCTCTGAAGGTGGCAAAATGCCTTTCAATCACGCCGAGAGAGTCCATTGCCGTTCTCTTCTTCTCAACTATACACAAATTCGAGTCAGTTAGTGCAAACCAAGAAATTGAAATCCATTGTGTTGTGTTTCCCGCACAAAGCTGCTTGAAAGATGGAGTACCGTACCTTCTTCCTCATTTTTCAATGCTGCCTCGGCTTCATCGACTTCACCCTCGTGCTCTTCCTGACCATTGGCTGTCTCTTCGGCGTTTCTGCTGCCAGGCTCTTCTCCGTTCGCTTCGTCAATATCTGCTACATCAGCAGAATCTGCTTGATCTAGCTCTGGGCGGCTCTGGACCGCTGTCTTCGACTTTTTTTCCTTTCTTTTGCCTTTCTTGCTCCTTGTTGATTTAGCCGTAGAGCTCGGTTCATCATCCCTCTCGGTTGTTCCTCTCTCATTCAGTTCTGGGTCGGGCTTGACGTCGTCGCCATTGATCACGTTCGTTTTTCTACTCGTGCTGTTGTACCTGGCCACATCAGAGTCCTCGTTCTCACGGTCCTCCTGTTTATCAGCTCGGTTTCCAGTGGCATCGCCCCTTATTGAGCCTGTTCGCTTTCGGGCAGGTTCGTCTCCCTCAGGTTCATTGCTGCCGCTACGATTTCGTGGGCTGGTCCTCTTTCGCTTCTTCCCTACAATCTCCGGGGGGGAGGCAGGCTTTGTCCCCTCACCTGCAGAATCTAAGGAGGTAGGGGCTGTAGTCGGGTCTGGGTCTAGGTCTGGGCCGCTGCTCTTGTTTGTGCCCGTCGTTGAGGAGTTGTCCTCTTCGGTCTTCTCTGTACCGTTCGCACCCCGCTCCAGAGCTTCTCGTTCATCAGTTCCTCCCATCGGGACATCGTAATCTGTTGGGACGCCGTCAACTTTGTCGCTATCAAGATTTTCGAATACCGTCTCGATCGCGAGCTTGCTAGGGCTCCTCTCAACGCTTCTTATACTCTCCCTAGAGCTCAGTACGACATTTCTCCTCTTCCGGATTCTCTGTGGCGAGTTTTCTAGTCGCTCTGTCTCTGCTTCAGAGTCATTCTCTGCGACTCCTTCGCTAAGAGTTCCACTGTGATGTTGACGACCGTCTTCATCCACCCCGTCTTCGATCTCGCTGAGGCTGCTTGAACCGTCGTCTATTACCCCTTCCCCATTCCTTATTGGGTCTACATGGCTACTCTCATTCGCTAGGGGAGGAGTAAGGTCTCTGGCTAGTGGGGTCTCGCCGTTGACGTTTGGCTTTGATGCTAGTGTTACAGAACCATTAAGCTCGGCAATGTGTGCCTTTGCCATGGCGTGGTTTGACCGATGGTATGCGACTTGGATTGTGTCGGAATCCGTTCGTTCGTCGTAATTGTCTGTGTTGAATTCGGCCGCCGGAAGACTTTCAAGCGACTTGCGGGTGGCAGCTCCGAGAACTCTCAAAGATTCCTTTGCTAAAGGACTAGGAGTCTTCGAGCTTGCGTACGCTGGCTGGGATGGTAGTGATCGGCGGCTATGATCGGGACTTGAAATCGAGGTAGAGAAGGGTGATGTCGAGCGTGTGACTGTGAAGCGCGCGGAAGGGGTTTGGCTAGTCATTTCTAAGTGCACCGGAGCACCAGACAGAGTTAGCAAGAGCCAGATTGCTGCGGTTCACATGTAGAGTTGAGTGGGTTGAATGCTCCGTGATGATGCGGAGAGGGGATGGGGGCGCCAGCAGGAACGAGGTCTGACAAGACCAAGAGCGAGAGCAGGCCAGAGTAGGCGTTCTAGCCTTGAAGTGTCTCGAGCCCATATAGACGGCCCCGACGCACTGAGACTCTCAGCGGTCGGCGGCCTCGAGTGCGATGCCTCTGAAGGAATCTCTGGCAGAACTCACCAGGCGAGCCGACACTCGTCTGCTTCGATCTTGTCCTGGCCCGTCTCGAGGGTGCAGTCATGCTGCGCTCAACCAATACTGACCTCAATGCGGACCCAGGAGGCAAGGCGCGCCACGGGGAGGATCTCCAGATTTGTGGTGGGCGACGAAGGGGGCAGCAGATGGAGGGAGGAAGGGCGGGCTCGCGCAACGGAAGAGGGATTGTGGGGAGAAGAGAGAAGCGAGTTGTTTAGTTTGGCAGACAGAAGAGAGGGAGGGCGAAGTCGGAGAGGGATGCAGGCGGTGAGAACAGCCTGCACAGGGAGCAGGACGACCCTTTGGAGGGCTTCGCTGGGGGTTGTGATGCTCGCAGTGAGGACGAGAAGTCTGGCAGAGTCTCAGACGGTCCGCTGGTCTGCAAAACGACGACGCGAGAGCGAGACCAAGAAACACCAGTCGGCGGTGCACAAATGATGTGCACGCGCATAAGGGAGTGTGCAATGCACGGCACCAGCAAAGCGAAGGGGGCGAAGGGGCGATAAGCCTGACGAGATAAACGCTGCGTCAGACTTTTTCGGGGCGGCTCTGCCACGACTGAGTGGCAGAAGACAGCAGCAGCAGCAGCAACAGCAACAGCAACAACAACAGCAGACAGAACAGACAGACAGGCAGACAGACAGACAGACGGACGGACGGCCAGACAAGACAGACAAGACAGATCGCAGCGGCAGACAGACACACAGACACAGAGTCAGTCAGTCAGCAGTGGCAATCAGTCAGGCATGGCCCGATCAAAGCCATTGGCTGCTGCTCCACGGTCGCTGTCGCTCTCGCTCGTTGCCCACCAGAGCAGCGTTGACCCAGCCCTGGCCGACTTGTTTGCGTCCAGCGTGAGCTCCCCTTGCTGCGTGGCTTGACATCTACAACGCGTTTGGCGGGCTGCACTAATGAATACGGTGTCTCGGTGTGTCTACAGCTGGGTCCGGTGAAAACACCCTCCAAGAGCCGCTACCGCGAGGCAGCACAAGCCCCGGAAAGCGCCCTGGAGAGTCCGGGTCTCGACGACGACGCCAGCGAAACCAGCTCTGCCCCTGGTGCAGATTCTAGCGCCGTTCAACAACACCACCACCACCCGCCGACCGAGCGGGAGAATCGGAAGCGGAAGCGAAAGCGAAGAGACGGGCAGGAGGACTTGGAGGGCCTTTACATGCAGCGGTTGGCAGAGGGTGAGAAGGCTCGAGATGACCGAGGGAGCAGCAAACGCCAGAGGGCCGCAGCGAAAGACGCGGATGACGGGCAGAGCGAAACGCCCAGCGACGGGGACAGTACGGAGGACCCCTCGGGCGGCGACGACGAAGACCTGGAGGACACAGCATCTGCATCTGCCCACAGCATCCCTCGGCACGAGACACTCGCTGCGACGGAAGACGAGAGCAGCCTCGAAAAGTCCTCCCGCACCGTGTTTCTCGGAAATGTTTCTACCCTCGCAATCACCTCGAAATCCGACAAGAAGGCTCTACTTGCCCATCTCTCGTCTTTCCTCTCCTCCCTACCCTCGGACCCCTTAACAATTCACAAGGTCGAGTCTCTCCGGTTCCGTTCCACTGCCTTCTCAACATCCGCTATTCCCAAAAAGGCTGCCTTCGTTAAGAAGGAGCTTATGGGTGCAACAACTAAAAGCACAAATGCGTATGCCGTCTACTCTACCCCGCTCGCCGCTAGAGAGGCTGCTAAACAGCTCAACGGAACTGTCGTGCTCGACCGCCACCTTAGAGTGGACGAAGTAGCCCATCCAGCCAAGACCGATCATCGACGATGTGTGTTCGTTGGTAACCTTGGTTTCGTAGATGACGAGAACTTGATAAACGCAGGGGACGACGGCAAGAAGAAAAAGAATAGACCCCCAGGAGACATGGAGGAAGGGTTGTGGCGTGAGTTCGGAAAAGTTGGGACCGTGGAGAGTGTAAGAGTAGTACGGGACCCGAAAACTAGGGTTGGGAAAGGGTTTGCGTATGTGCAGTTTACGGTATTACTCTCTAAGCATCTATTCCACGGATGGAAACTCACACTGGTCAGGATCCCAACGCTGTCGAAGCGGCACTCCTGTGCAACGACAAGAAATTTCCCCCTATGCTGCCTCGTAAATTGCGTGTTACTCGGGCCAAGCATATCAACAAGACGGCCTCGGCAAATAAGCCCGCCAAACCGCTATTCGCCTCCAACCCAAATGGACGCAGCAATCATGTCTATACTCCTAAGCCCAAACCCCAGACCCAGTCTCTCCACAACCGCGCCTCCAAGCTCCTTGGTCGCGCTGGTGCTGCAAAGCTTAGGGCTTCTGCCCGTGACGCTGCGAAGGAGCGGGAGAGAGGTGCCAAGGTAGTGATGAGGACACCGGAAATGGTAGTCTTTGAAGGATACCGAGCGAAAGCAGGGGCTAAACCTACGGGTATGAAAACTTCTGGGGGGTCGGGGAAGAAGAAGGGGGGGAGGGAACGGACGAGGAGGACAGCGAGGACAACGGCCTGGAAAACCAAGGGAGGGAAGAAGTAGCGGGTGCTCTTAGCCCTCTTTCTTATCTTGACAGAGGTAGCGCCGGTTTTTCCTTCTTGCGTATAGGAGGAAAAAAAAATCCATTTATGTATTCAGCAGTATATACAAAATAATGACAACTACGGAGTACCCTATGGCAAAACACGTTGGCGATAAGCAATGGTACAGAACTTCCCCTCCCCTGACAATGATATACCAAAACTACGTTTTCCCTTCCCTAGCGGCCCCTTCCTTGGATTCTAAGGCCGCTACTTTCCTAGCCTCCTCGTCTCTATTCTGTTTCTCATAGTGCGCAATAAGTTCGCCCAAATTAGCCTGGTGCCCCGCAGAAACGTTCCATGGTGCGCCAGTGTTGAAAATCCTGCGATGTAAAAGACATTTATCAGTTAGTCAAACCACTACCGCAACCTAGAGAAGGAAGGCCCCAGCAATATATATATGTATATATATGTGGATATAGCGGCAGGCAGTGGTATATAAACTCACTCCGGGAATCGTAATTCTACCACCTTCCCTCCAGGCGAACTCTGAAACAGATTCCGGTCAAAAGCCGCTTGTTCAGTCATGCGGGTATGCAATGCATTGCGTTCCGTCCAGCGATCGCGGTAGTCGCTGTATTTGCGGATTAATTTTGTGACGGGGTTTTCTTGGTCGATTGAGAGATTGTAGACGAGGAAGGTGAGGGGTAAGACGGTCAGGGAAATGTAGAAGGGTTTCTGTAGTATGGATGGAAGTTAGTACTATCGGGTTGAGATTAGGGGGAGGGACGGACGCCGATGCTCTCGTTCTTCGGAACAGAGGGGTGGTGGGCGGCCTCGCCATGTTCGGTGCTTGCGAATCGTCGGCGGGCCGTCTGAAAGGTAAGCTTGGATCGAGAGGCGGAGGGTGGAAAGCCTCGTCTTAGGCTTAACATTGTGTTGGACGTGCAATTGCGGCGGGGATCGAATCGTGGATGGTTCGTTGTTGAAGGAGTTCGTGAACGAGCTGACTAAGCTACCGGTGAGGCTGAGGCTGAGGGATGCGGCTCTGCTGAGTCAGCGATGTGGGGATGAAGTTAACAGTTGGCGGTTTTGATAATGACACGAAACCTCTTCGCCCTTGTACATAAACTGTGATGCCTGTTTTCCGAAACACATTTCCGGTTTCCATTTTATGATAGACGGCCTATTTCCTATATATATTCCCGGCCTCAACGACCCTCACAATGCTCCTCCTCCTGTCCTTCCCCCTCTCCCTCCTCCTCCTTCTTACCCCAAAGATCACCTCTGCGTCTGCGCCCTCTTCACCCTCCCCTCCCGCCTCCTCCCCCCTAATCTGCCACACCACCGATCCCCTAGACTGCTACCCTCGCATATTCCAACCCACCCACGACTTCCAGATTATCCGCGACGACCAATCTCTACCCCCGGGCCTCCACATCCGTTTAAACTGGGCCACCGGCCAGAAAGAGGCAAAGATAAACGAAGATCTCCCTATAAATGAAGCAGAGCTAGCGGTTGCGGTGGGAAGTGATGATAGTGATGGGGTACTTAAGGTCTCGGGTTTGGAGCAACAGGCACCGTTATTAGCGGAAAACGGTCCTGGGGCGCCTCCGCCATACTCTGCGGCTGGCAAGATTCCCATACCAAAGGATAGGACCGAACGTGAGCTCTTCACCTCCAGCATCGAAATCCTAACCGCCACCGATCACAATAAAAACCCATCTGCCCTCCCTCCAACCCTCCTCTCCGCCCTCGAAACACTCGAAGACCTCTCCCACGACCTCTACTATGGCCAGGAAATCGCCCGCAACCCCACAGCCCTCACAAACCTCCTCTCCTTTATCCTCCCCCCAACCAACCCCACCATTCGCGCAGCCGCATCCCTCGTCCTAGGAAGCTCTTTCCAAAACAACCCTACCGCCCTATCCCTTGCCCTCACAAGCAAGAATGCTCCACTAGTCATCAACCTTCTCTCCGCCCTAGCACCCAACACACCGCACCCGAAGGTCCAAGAGCGCATTCTCTATGCTCTCAGCGCCACCGCGCGCGCACCAGGCCAACGAACCGTATTCTTAAAGCAAAACGGGATGCATCTCTTACAAACCACATTTGCTTCTTCGGTAATTGGCCGCGAGGACGATGACAGCCGTGACGGCGTACGGGGCAAAATCGCAAACTTCATCAAAGACAATTTCCTGGATGAGCTGATGATGGGGGCCGATGTGGAAAGCGAGGATGGTTCATTTGCGCAAAATGGCGAGCGAAAACCAGGACAGGAGGAGAACCTCAGGCCGTGGTGCGAAGTTTTCGGGGGCGCGTTGGAAAGGTGGGTCGAGCTTGGAGTGAGAGGTGGTGCGTATGAGAGGGTTGAAGGCGCGTACATGGCGCTGGTTGAGAAATTGGGTGGGTGTTCGGGTTACTCGTAAATAGCGTACAGTAGAAAAACATTCAATGTAAATAAGATTCCTTTTCCCCAATCTTAGGATCACTACCTAGTTTAAACCATGCCAAAGAGAGCTTGGAAGCAATGTAAGGGGGTATGTAATTCAATTTATTCGTTCTTTCATTAGCCATGAACGTTACAGGACATTCGCCCCACCCGCGAGTCAAATTTTCAGGGGTTCCCAAAGGAGAAGTAGGTCAAATTTTGAGGAGGGTAGAACTCAGAGAACGACGAATCGCAAGATATCCGAAAGCTGCGACAAAAAAGGGGAAGACAAGAAAAAGTTCGGATTGCGGTAAAACTTATACGCCCATCTACAGTGGAGACGGTCTAGTACTCTCCCTCACCGGCTTCGGGATCCAAACTGTCGCTAGCAACTTCTTCATAGTCTTTCTCCAAGGCCGCAAGATCCTCTCGTGCCTCGCTGAATTCTCCCTCCTCCATACCCTCGCCAACATACCAATGGACGAAGGCTCGTTTGGAGTACATGAGGTCAAACTTGTGATCCAGACGGCTCCAGGCCTCGGCAATTGCTGTGGTGTTCGAGAGCATGCTAACAGAACGGTCGACAGGTGCTAGCTCGCCACCAGGCACACGAACGGGCTTCTGGTAATTAATACCGAGCTTGAAGCCAGTAGGACACCATTCGACAAGATTAAAGGAGGTCTTGGCTTTAAGGGATGCAACAGCAGCGGTGCAATCACGGGGAACGACATCCCCACGGTATAGGAGTGCTACGGCCATGTATTTGCCGTTTCGGGGGTCGCAGACCACCATCTGGTTGTTAGGCTCGAAGCCTATTAAAAATTAGACCGGCGCAATAAATATCTCCAGGATATAGTGCGCGGGATGGCTTACATTGGAAGGTCAAATCATTGACCTTGAAGCTTTCGTGGGAGCTCTTGGAGTTTGAGATCACGGGAGCATAGCTAATAAGTGGGTAGTGAATGCGAGGATATGGGACCAAATTCGTCTGGAATTCGTTCAAATCAACGTTAAGTGCACCATCAAACCGGAGACTCGAAGTAATAGAGCTGACGACCTGCGCGATCAAGCGGTTGAGGTGTTCATAACTAGGACGAGGAATATCCAAATTACGACGGCAAATATCATAGACCGCCTCATTATCGACCAAAAAGGTACAGTCAGAGTTTTCGATTGTACTGTGGGTTGAGAGGACAGCATTGTAAGGCTCGACAACGGCTGTAGAAACGCGAGGGGCCGGGTAAACAGCAAACTCGAGCTTGGATTTCTTCCCATAGTCGGTAGAGAGACGCTCCAAGAGGAGGGCACCAAAACCGGACCCAGTACCACCTCCAAAGGAGTGGAAGATCAGGAACCCTTGGAGTGATGTGCAATTATCTAGGATCGAGTAAGCAGCAACGCACGGATGGGAGATTTGGTTGTGACAACGGTACCAGCAACTCGGCGGATTCGGTCAATAACGCTCTCAACCATTTCCTTGCCAATAGTGTAGTGGCCGCGCGCATCTAGGAGGTACATTAACATCCGCCACCCCCCCAGTAAGCATTCAACCTACAGTTATTAGCAGCATCCTCTTTTCCGCTAATTAACATCTCCGGGTGAAAGAGCTGTCGGTAAGGACCGGTGCGTATCTCATCGATTGGCTGCGGCCACGGTCAGCAAAGCCCAGCGACCATCGACGCGTGGAAGTTATACTAACAGACGGGTCCAAATCGACGAAGATGGAGCGTGGGACGTATTTGCCATTGCCAGTCTCCGTGAAAAAAGTCTCAAAAGATCCGGGTTCGCCAATATCCTTTGCATCTGGGTCAACGCGACCATCGGGTTTGAGGCCGTGCTCGAGAAGGTATCTTGAGGACATTTGAGCAACATGAACAGCAGAATAACCCATAGGAAAAGGGTCGAACAGTTTACGAAAAGCAATCACTTACAGCTCCCAAGCACTATTCCCGAGCTGTGTTCCAGCCTGGCCAATATGGATGTGGCAAACCTGTAAAATACGCGTCCCCGTGGACGCTGCTTGTTAGCATACAGAACTCTCAGTCGAATTGGACGCGGCATGGACGATGATTTAGTTGTGCGAGATGGTTGCACGCGTCCAAAGAGCAGCAGCACACGCGGGCAGACCACATACCTCGCCCCTCATGGTTGCAGACGTGCGAGATTACGAGTTCAGAGCAGAATTACGAGATACTGAGAGCAGGAGCACGAGGATTTGGCAAAGGAGCCTGGTGGGGGACGAGATGGTGGAGGGATAAGGGGAAATTCGCCTGTTGTTTATCGGTCGGCAAATTGCAAATTACCAGTTTCGTTTACTAGGGCTATGCACGTGCCGCCCGTTCCCTTGAGAACGCGAAAAAGTAACAGCTGCAGGTCTGGCAGCAGCAGTCACAGAGCAGCGCAGCGGCTCTCCTGCTCGGGTGGCCGTCACTAGGTATTCTACCCCATTGGTCCTGCTCGCCCTTCTGCAGCTGGGCCGTCGGGCAGTGGCTTTGATCGCTGGCACGGCCGCGCCCACAGGGAATGTGAAGATGCTCCAGCACTACGAACCGCCAATAGGCATCGCCCTGTCCCTGCAGCTGCCGCCAACGGGAATCCCTCCCCAAGCATACCGCCAACCTGCAACCCCAGCCCCATCCCTCAACAAAATGACGACGACAGCAGAATGGCGGAAAGGGAGGATGGTAGTAGTGCAAACGGCCAACGGCTTTGATTCTCCACTCCTACCACGTTCTACGAAGACAGGGGGACTACCGTCCCATTCACAACTCCTAGTTTGTGCCTGGGTGATTCCATGCGTTTGGGCGGAGGCTAGCCACCATTTCGCATCAACGTCTCCACAGAACCGACTTTGCATTTCCTACAGAGTCTATGAACTGCTGGGTCGTAGACTTCTGCACCGACACCCACATCTGCACATATAGAGGCCTATCGCGGACGCTGGCACTTGCATTAGACTTAGGCAATCAGTCCTCGTCTGGCTCATCCATCCTCAGCCATCTTGCACGACAATCTACCGCCTCCTTTCTCACATGCCGTTTCGGATCATCAAGAGCACTAGTTAGGTTTCTTACTACCTGTTGCTTGAAGGGGATTAGAGTTTCGTTTTTGACCGCACCGGGTAATAGGCGGAGACAGCGAAGAGCAGATTGGCGTACGCGCTGGAATGTAGGTTAGCTTCCTATTTGCTTGTATGCATGCATGGAGAAGAAACTGGTCTATTACCGGTGGATTACCGTCAGCGTTGGGGTTCGCCGCACTTAACAGTCGTGCAGTTACGCTTGAAATATGTAATGATATCGCATGGGGACTCTCGCTCACAGTTACACTCAGTGTGTCGATAGTTGCGGCCTTGACATCTGGGTCCTCAAGGTTGAGTGACTGTAGCAAGAGCGGGAGGAGAGTATCAAGGCTGGGCATGATTACCGCAGAGGAGACATGACGAAGCATGCTCGATAATGCGATAAGATAGTTCGGTTTTATTACCGCGTTTGCCGCTTGAAACCCCTCTGCGATTCTGGGAAGGCAATAGGTGAAGAGGCGCTGTTTATACAGTAGACGGATGGTAACATAATTCGGCTTGGAGAGGAGTTCGTCATCAGCGAGCAGAATTGAGAAACCACGCGCGGTCTGTCGGCCATGTTTGGCGTCTCTAAGATAGTCCAGAAGGAACGACGTGTAATCAGTCGATAGAGGTGATGAGCGGAGGAGTAGGGCTTTATTGAGCCAAAAAATAATGCGGAGGCCACTATTTACGAAGTCTTCCGATGGACCCCCAGAGCTGATGAGCCGTGTGAACACATCTGTAGGGCTAGGTTTATCGTAAGATGGCCACTTGTTTACGAGTAGGGAGATCGTTCTGAGGATTGCATGCCGTGACAGGGTAGTACTTTCATGTAATGCGGCGTCCATGAGATTTTCGATTAAAGAAGACTCGCTCCAAGGCAGAGGGATCTATGGGTAATTAGCGCGGTATGAAGACTCGAACCTAGGTTTAGTATACCTCTCGACGAATGCCTGCCAATAGGTAAGAAGACAGTATCACAGTCCGCCTTCGCTCAGGGGAAGTATCTCTTGCGAGAGGAGATAATTGTTCACCCTCCCGGGAGCTGTAAATATTAAAGACTTCTGACACCATCGATCCCTGTTGACTAGCATCGAGAGAACGAACAATTAAGTTTGCGAGACGCCCAATAACTTCTAAAACCTCCTCATCGTTCAGAGCAGTAGTGTTTCCAATCCCTTGTAAGGGGAGCACAGCCTTCCGTATCAGGCCAGAGACCAAGCGGTCATAATATACTTGTAGGTTTGGATCATCCCCCAGTGACCGAAGGCTAAGGATGTAGTTTAGCGTTGAGAGGATCTCTTTCGGATATGCTGGGGACGAATTGTTCTGAAGCACAATGTCGAGCTTGTTCAACAACCTCCGCATAAGTACTTCGAATATTTCCCTTTCAACACCCAGCTTTGCGAGCCCTTCCAAGGTACCAACGTAGTTGATGGCGCACTTTGTATCTGAGTCTGGCAGCTTCGCCATAAATGCGGGGAGGGTGATATCCATGATAAGATTAGACTTGATTTTCGAAATTTCAAGAAGAGCTTGAACTGCTTCCTCTCTCAAGTCAACTTTTCCGTCCAAATCTTCTTCTAAAATAATCTCATCGAGATGCTGGACGACCATTCCTATCTCGTGCTCTGCGAGGAAACCCCTCAGCTTTGCTAGCCGGAGTAGGCCTCTAAGGGCAACGATCCGAAAGGACATTTCCTCTTTGGATGTGCCCATAAGTGCCCCACAAAACACCTCAAATAGCCCATCTTTAAATCCGTCTAATGCGTTCTCTACTCCAGGGTAAGCCTCTATCGAGCCCCATAATCCATAAACTGTTAATGCAGACTGAAATAACTGCCCCAAGACTTCTAGAAGCGCCCTTTGCTTTCCAATACCATCCGTATCCCGGTAGATAGTTAGCAGTGGCGCCACCGTAGCCTTTATTGCGGAATCGAACGCTATAGAAGAAGCAGTAGCCAACGACCCAAGTACCTGTCCGACAGGCCTTGCTTGTTTTTGCTGAGGCTCGCGCAAACGCTCGTTGCATTCGGTTGTTATTGGCCACAGAAATCTAGCCAAGGGCGATTGAGAGGTCGTCGATGTTAATCCAGAAGATAACTTCACAGCTATTGCCCGTATGGCAACAAGGGCTTCTGCAGCCAGATCTTCTTCTTGGGCATTAAAGACTTCAAACTTTAGCGAGTCCCAAAGCTGTGTTGAGTGCGTAGATATTGTGGTCAGGCCATAGTTGGTTGCGCATGCTGTAATGGTTTGAAGAACATCTTTCTGATCTTTATCAGCCGTGCACATCATCAAGGGTGGGGATCATCCCGACCTTGACGCTCGGAGACGTCGAATCAAGCTTGTCTATTAGCGCAGGAAATGCGTGGCCAGCGAAGTAGTGCGAGGCGGCAATACAGTCCCTCAAACGCGACTTGAGATCTTGCGCAGTAACCCCGAAGGGGTCTCCTGGCGGAGGCCTAAATGTGATTGGAAAATAACAGTATACTGCGTCGAATAAAGTCTAGGAGTTCGTCAGTCCGACAATCAAAACCTTACAACATTCGCCACCACTACCTCAGTATACTTCACGATATCCCATTCCACAATGACTACCCTCAGCATAGAGAAAACAATCATTAAATTCCTAGGGTCTTTCTCGCCACTAACTAGGTCGGTAATGCCAATGACAAAATCGCCTCCTATGCTCTTGAGGGCTGCTCACATTAGTTCCAGATAGAGATAGAGGGTAGGACGTTGTAGAGAGGCTAACCGTTTCTTTGCCCGGATAATAATGCATCTAGCAGCATTATTACTACAAACCTTGTCCCCTGCGGATGCCGTTGGAGGTCCTGCGCTTTCGTGAAGAGCCTATACACCCTAAATCAACAACTGCATGCATCAAGCTTAGCATAAGGAGCCTACGTCGTTGCAACCTGGACAGCGTCCTCGCTCGAAAACCTGCTCATCCGCTGCAGCGCAGCGAGACCTTGTGCAGTTTCCTTGAGCCCCGACCCATCTTCAATTCGGTCACAAAGAAACTGCCGTATTACCGTGACTAAATCTGATTAGCGTTTACGAGCTAGAGGCCGTGGGATTCGGTGAACGCACCCTGCTGCCTTGTGAGCGACTTCGGCGAGAGTGCCGCGAGTACAGCGGTAAGATACGCAATGGCTGCGAGGATTCAGCTTCCAGTCCAGCTTCAATACCGGATGGCGAACGCTACCTTTGGCACGCACAGTGGTGTCGTCGTCAGTCAGATATTCGCCCAGCGACTGGACAAGCTCCACGAGTTTAAGGTCCTTGCTCTCGATGCCTGGACGTCAATTAGCGACTCCACCTTGGCCGCGCATCGTCATTAGACGCTCACGCCTGGCGCTCTCCTCAGCTATACCCGCCGCTTCCTGCTGGTTTCCGTCGATCGCCAATAGGAAGCGTTGCGCGTCGGACATCTTTTCTGCTTTCGACCGGGCAGTTTTCGCGGCAACAATTTCTTATCGAGGGCGTGACGTCAAAAGTTTCCCTTCCGAGCCAGTTAATCCGCAGAGCCTCCCGCGGGAAATCGCCCCTCCGTGGTTTTCCCTCGCCCCGAGGAACTGATTGCTCTCCACCCGAATATCTCGCCCTGGATAAAATGGCTACGAAGGCCGATGAGGCTCCGCCATCCTGTAAGGTCGTCCTGGCCGGCACAATCGCCAAAAAAATCCTCGAGGAAGTCCGCGATGGCCTTGCAAAAATCCCCAAACGGCCCTTGCTTGTCGGATTCCTGGCGAATGGTGATCCAGCAGCGCGGATGTACGCCGATTGGACGGCCAAAACCTGCGAAGAAAAGTGAGCCTCTTCGTGCCTGCAGTCCGTCACTCCCCTATTCGTCACATCCCCATTGATTGTTACTTAGAGTTTATTCTCTCCCCGTAGTGGCTTTGTTTTTGAACTCCGGGAGGTCAGTCGTGAGGAGCTAGAGGACCATATAATAACCGCAAATCAAGACAACGCTGTTGATGGCATTATTGTGTACTATCCGATTTTCGGCAACAGACGAGACCAGTATCTCCAGCAAATCACCGACGTGAGCAAAGATGTCGAGGGCTTAAGCCATACGTATATATTCAACATGTACCAAAACGTTCGCTTCCTCGATGAGCAGAAACTGCAAAAGAGCATTTTGGTAGGTAGGGCTTTTCCCATCTGCCATCCGCTAACCCCTCTGTTCCGCAGCCCTGTACCCCTCTCGCCATAATCAAAATCCTAGAACACCTCCATATTTACAACCCAATCCTCCCCTATGGTAACCGACTCTTTGGCCGCACTCTGACCGTCATCAACCGATCTGAGGTCGTCGGCCGGCCCCTAGCCGCCCTCCTCGCCAACGACGGGGCCTGTGTCTACTCTGTTGACATTAGTGGGATACAGCAGTTCACCCGTGGTGAGGGAATCCGCAAACGGTGTCACGAAGTCGTTGAAAAACCGGGATTGAAATTAGACGATGTGGCGCCGATAAGTGATGTGGTAATTAGTGGAGTGCCAGGGGACAAGTTTAAGGTCCCCACGAAGCTATTAAGAGATGGAGCAGTTTGTATAAATTTCTCAAGCGAGAAGGTGCGCCCTAATCTCCGGATGTTCGAATTCTTGGTTAAGTAGGCTGAATTTTTACTGATCCCAATCATGCTGATAGAATTTTGGACCGGAGGTTAAGGGAAAGGCATCGATATACGTACCAGCTATCGGGAAAGTTACGATTGTTGTTCTGCTGCGAAACTTGCTTGTAAGATCTAATTCCGCTGAAAGGGAGGCGTGGCTGACCCTCCGTACGCAGAGGATTGTCCAGAATCGAGCAAGCTCACAACCCCCATCTACGACCGTGTAGAAAGGAGGCATCAAGCATAACATTATTATAGATAGCGCCGCGTAGTCGCCTGTAGCCCGATACCGAAATGTGAAAAACCTTATGTTATCGGCCTAATTCCCAACAACAGGGAGTATTTTCTACGATTATGAAACTAAAGGACATTTTTTTCGCCAGGTTTTCCATATTCCCATTCCTAAAACTCCAACTTGTGCCAAAAAAAAAAACAGAGGCCGTATCGACACGGTAATTAGAGGGCCTATGGGGAGCTTTTCGAGCGCTTCTGCTCACTGCCACTATACTCGTCTACCATTGTGATGTCCTCATCCACTGCCTCAGCTTCTCGACCTCTCTTGAGACCTTTCATCTTTCTAGTCTGTAGCTTCCCAAGGTCTTGTTTCCCGACATGAATCCGGCCCATCTTGTCACCCACAATATCCGTTTCGACGTTCTTCTTCGTCTTCGGCTATAGAACGAGAGATATTAGCATCACTCCCTACACCCCTAGTGGTAGGGTGAGAGGTATTTACCTCCAACTGCTTCGCTTTCTTTAGGGCCTCCTTCATTAAACCTTCTTCAGCCTCCTTCACTCTACCAATTCTGAAATCCATTCTCGGCCCCATCTCGTCAATCTCCACCCTTGGCAACTTCTGTCCGCTTCTATGTGTCTTGATCAAATAGACCCTTAGATGCGCCTTCGGTTGCGGTTCTTCGTCACTTGGCTCGCCTACCGCGATGCTCACCATATACTGTAGACCTTCTACATCCACGTCAACATCCGGGCCACCCCGGAAGAAGTCCACAAAGAAGCTTTTCAGCAACGCGTAAGGCCCTCCGCTCGTGATGTCACCATCGAACACACTTCCCGCAAACAGGAGCAAAGGCTTCTGACCAACAGCGCACTTCTTGCTCTTGAATTGTGCCAGCGTGCGGAAGGATGCTGGGTCAAGAAAGAGCTCAATCATGTCGAGCACACGATGGTCGAACATGCGTACAAAGGTTAGGTTATGCGGACGCTTCTTAGAGTGAGAACCAAAGACCATGAGAGCGGTGTCATTCTTTTGGGAGAAAAATTCAAGCGAGGTAGCATCCTCGAAGGGGTGAATAGCGTTCTTTTTGGTGAACTTTATGGCGTTTGGCTTTTTAAGAGAATGCTGTTTGCACGCGTTAGGCATTGGTTAGACTGGCCTAGGCCTACGGGACGTGGGAGCTCATACGAGGTCTGCCATTGCCAGCTGAACAACCTCACTTGCTGTGGTTCCGCGCAGGAAGAGGCAGGTTTTGGCGCTCTCAACGAGCTTTGGCTCTTTCTTCTCGAGTGCGCGCTTAGAGCGCGCATTTCGCGGTTTTCTAGAGCTAGTGTCAGGTAATTGGCCAGGACGCAGCCCCAAGATCACCTACATTTGCCGCAGCATTTTCCGCCGTTGTGATGCCAAAGAGCTCGGAGCCTGTGTGTATCGAGAAAAGTGAAAGTTCGCTTGATAGGGTGGCCGATAAAGTTTTTAAGCCGCATCACGGGGCAGGATGCGGCAACCGCAGGAAATCTCCAAGAAAACGCCACTGAATCTGGTCTGGGGAACTTGTTTGGATAGCAGATCGGGCTGAGCGTGCCTCTTACTTAGTGACATAGAGATACGGAAGAGATACGAAAGCCATTGTCACGCGGATGACGTAGAAGCTGCAAGGAACGCCTCCCTCTCCCATCACATGCAGAGCTCCGATGCTGTTGCAGGGTAATGCTGCACCGGTCGTGGGCAGCCGATGACAACCGCCAATCGACCCACGACCTCGGCTCCTCCTCCAGAACAAAAAGAGACTCCATCTCCAAAATCCCACGAAGTGTCGCCTCTCTCTCTCACAGTTTCAACCCGTTGTCCAACTAGCGAAGGGTCGAGATATCCCCACTGCCGCTGATCGCTCATTAGCCGAGGTCCGGATCCTGTTCGGCCGCCAGCGGTGATGGACGCTGTGGCGGTCAGTTGGTTTTATGTCCCGAGATGTTTTTGGAGTGATAGGAGCAAATGAGGCTCGTACAACGGATTACGCTGACTCTAGCTTGTTGGTTTCCAGGAAACGGTGAACAGAATTCTTCTGGACCCCAAATATGCAGGCGTCCTTGCCATCCTTAAGGGCGCACGAAATGGGGCGGTCTATGGCACCAAGATCCGGTTTCCGCATGCACTAGTGTAGGTCACCCAGCTGTTCGACTATAGGGCCTCTGCAATTATGTCCCTGCGTGTCTGGGATAGCGGCGGTCAGGCTTGGAATTGCAATCGCTAATGCGTTTACTATGTTCGTGTCTCCAGGATGGTCTTTCTATTCCGCAAAGGCTCGTACGTCTCGTGCACTCCCGTCACCCCCACAAGACCACACATACTCTAACACCACCCCTATAGTGTCCGCGAAAAGCTCCGCCTGGTCTTCAAAGCCACTCGACAACACGCCCGCAACCTGGCCCTCTTCGCCACTATCTATAAATCCGTCATGTACGCCCTCCGGACTCTACACAACCGAAATCAAGAAGCAAGCTACGATACATTCGTAGCTGGTCTCATCGGTGGCTACACTGTCTTTGGCCGCGGAATCCAGAGTAGCGTCAATCAACAAATCGTCATCTATGTCTTCGCGCGTGTCATGCTCGGATTAGCCAAGATGAGCGTTAGTGGGCCTGGCCAAGGGGGCCTGAAGGGTTTGGCACCCGGTGACCTCAGGGGGAAGGTCACCGGGAACGCGTGGCCGGTATTCGCGAGTTTGAGCTGGGCGATGGTGATGTGGATTTTCAGGTGGCACCCAGAGACACTGCAGCCGAGTTTGAGGAGTAGCATGAAGTATATGTACGACTCCCTCCCTCTGACTTATACCGTGTTGGATACTAAAGTGAAAAAAACCATGACTAAGATTTGCTGCAGATATGTGAATTCAGACCACTGGAGTTCATTCCAAAATTTCCTGATACACAATCAGTAGTGCATCTTAGAAGAGCCAGGGGAAGCCGCGGTGCAGCTAAGGTAGATACATAATCGCCAATTTTACGCTTCACGGTTATTTATGGAGTGTATATATAGAGGGGGACGAGAGACGTTTTACTCTTTTTTTTTAAGTTCCATTATATCTCCGCGGCCAGTCTCAATACTCATGTGTATACGTATAAATTCTAAGCCCAATAGAGGAACGGGTATGTTCTATCGCCGCATCAAGGGCCTCTCCAGCTGCTCTCTTTTATCGGGCTTGGGGGCTAGACCGGGAACTGTAGGTTCATCAGATTTAGTTCCAATTGAAAATGTTTAGAGTTCATGTACACGAAATGTAGCTGCTCGAGCAATAGCTTAGGTTGGTGTATTGTTGAAGTGCAAGGAAGGAAGAAATACGGAAGCGGCTAGTCCCAAGCCCATACACTCCTGACATCAGCCTCTTACTTCTTCCTCGACTTCGCCCTCGTCCCCTGGGAAGGCGTAGCTCCAGTTGCCGACCCTGAATCCTTTGCATTCGCACCCCGCTTAGCCCCCGCATCGGCACCCAGCTCACCGATCAACGGAATCTCGTTCGCCAGCCACTTCTGCAAAGGCCCTGGAACAAGCTCACCCATCCCACGACTGTCGGCGCTGAACCAGGTTGAGAAGGGGGCGGAGATGTGGAAGGTGTAAACATCCTGGGACTGGGGTTTTTGAGTATGGACACGGAGGCTGTAGGTTGGATTGTGTTTTTCGGTATAGGATGCCAGGGAGAGCTAGTTTGGTTGGTATTAAGCTGGGGTCGATAGGATACCAAAATCTGTAGGGTGGGAGGAAATACTTTTGTCCCATTGGGCGCAGTACCCTCATATACTTTCCCCCTCTCAACGCCCCAGATCCAGTACGTGAGGGCTGTGTTTATAGCGAAATACGCAAAAACAGCGTAGGTAGTGAAGGTCTTTTGAGACTCAAAGCCAAACTTGTAGTCCAGGATGAAGGTTACTGCTGCGGTTGCGAAGGCGGCAAAGGATAGGAAGAGGCGGACGTCGGTTAGGCGATGGGACTGAGTGAATTTTAGAGAGTTTAGGTAGGCAGGGAGGGCATCATCGGTGGTATTTTTGAGGTCTGTGGTGTGAGGATGAATTAGAGAGGCTCTGTTGATTTAAGTGAGTTGATTAGAACGTACCAGAGAGGGAATAGACGGGTATTTGGGGGGGTGGATCAGGCATTTTTAGGGAGAATAGCGAGAGCAAAACAGAATATCAGGGGGATGATATTTCGATATATGGAGGCTGCTTGTTGTTTCGTGTCCCTCAAGTCGCGCATGACTAAGCATATATCAGGAGCCGATCTTCAACTCCACCACCACCACCAACGAAGATCCATATAGATGCGAGGGCCCGGCTCGAAAGCTTCCTCATAGACTTCCCTACCGGCCACCGCCTCTCTCATACTAGCCATGGCTCAACCTGTGGCGCAGACGATCCATCGGGATCCCGCTTTGTTGTATGTGGCAGACTGGTCCGGGAAAAGGTTTTTTTGCTGATGAGAAGCCTTACTAGTTACTGGATACTGTTTCCGATCTCGGTGGTTATGGTAAGGAGAACCCAGTTGGGAAGAGCTTGGATTTTTGAGTGCTAACGGGTGTGCCTGATAAGATCTTAACCGGTATCTTACGCCATTATGCCACTGTGCTCATGCAAGCTACACCGAAGAAACTAGATGCCAAAGCCGTTCGCGAGCAGTGCGCCTCCCATACCCTCTTCATCCTCCGTGCACACGTACTCACTTCTATATCCCATTAGGCGTTCTCTAGCCCGCGGAATCAACCTCCGAAGCAACGCCTCCGTCCTGTCTCCCCAATCGTTCCAAGCCCGCAAAACCTATCTCCTCTCCTCCTTCCACTCCGGTGCATTTCTCAAGGAACCAGAGAACAAAGGCAAACCGCCGCCAAACCCAATGACAGATCCAGCTGGCATGGAGGCAATGATGGGGATGATGAGGGGGAATATGGCGATGATGATTCCACAGACTTTGATCATGTCTTGGATTAATGCGTTTTTTAGTGGGTTTATTATTAGTATGTGTTATTCTCTATTCCCCCCAATCTGCCCTTTAGGAGTGCTGGCGCTGATTTTCTGGTGATCCGCTATAGTGAAACTTCCTTTCCCACTAACGATACGCTTCAAATCAATGCTGCAGTCTGGCGTCGCGACCCAGGATCTCGACGTCCGATGGGTGTCTTCTTTGTCGTGGTACTTCCTCAACCTATTCGGCCTCCAATCCGTCTTCACGTTCATCCTGGGCGATGATAACGGTACGTCTCTCTTGCTCTGCCCTATAAGGCTCAACCATTAACCCTATATATAGCGGCCAACCAAATGGCCCAACAAATGGGCCAGCTAAGCCCAACAGTGACGGCGAATCTGATCCAACCGGGCCAGGATCCAGATAAGGTATTTGCGAGCGAGGCAGAGAATCTAGAGGTTATGGAGCACCAGTGGATTCTCGAAGGGGTTGAAGACCGGTTGTTAAAGATCCTGACATGAATATAACTAGATAGACAGGCAGCGAAATAAAAAATTATTTCTTTAGACATGTACTAATAGTCTCTTCTTTAAAAGAGTGATATATCTCTTTTTTACCTACTTTAGAATAAAAGCCAAAAAATAAAAAGAGACTCAATGTTAAAAAAAACGGCAAATGACTCCCATACCACGTTTTTTAGCGATAATGACTGCCATACCACGTTTCGGGTAATTGTGACTAGAATACCACCTTTTTTTTTCGCGAGAATGACTGCAATACCACGATTACTAGATTAGGATCAAAGTTCAATAGCGAAAACTGCTCCATAAACTGCGCAACGCTACCCTATTGCTGCGCTTCTGCTGCAGCACCTCGGCAGCTTCTTCGATTATGCCCATTCTGCCCACAGTGCCCACAGACTACTGCCTTTTTTGAGCACTCACTTCGGCGAAGCCTCTTCTTCTTTGGCCGTCCTCGCTGCCTCTTTAATATCGGAGCCTCACAACAATCATACTCTTTCAAATCTTCCTCTCGAATAGGTGTCATAGGCCGTGAGTAGGTAAGCCGGTAATATTCTAATGAATACCAATCATCAATGTAGTCATAAGGGTCTGTTGCTTGAGCTAAGCAAACAGCAATGGCATGGCAACAAGGAATTTGATATTCCTGGAACTCGCCACAAGAGCACACTTTTTCTAGAAGATCCACAATATAGCTAGGGCCATCAGGAATGTAGACCTTTGCTAGCCCCTCTTTTGCTGAGCTCACTGCAAAGCGGCGAGCCTGATGATAGCCTTTTAATAGCCGTAGCCGTGCATAGTCTGTAATTCGATCGGAGTCGTGTTTTTGGTGCTGTCATCGATATATCATAGTCATCATATAGTCCCAAGATGCAATAAGCAGTTGAAGTATTGGTAATTGCCGAATATCGTTCCAAGAGGAGTTGATGGATTCAGCAATATTCGATGTAATATGGCCAAACCGTGGAGCCGGAAAGGCATGCTGGGCCCAAAGAGCTGCTGGAATACCTCGAAGGTATTCATATGCAGCTTCCTTCTCTTCCTTAATCTTCTCCATCGCCTTCTTAAATAGAGCCTCTGTATATGCATTTGCCGCACCCCAGAATAGATTCCTACAGGCTAGGCCATAGGATGTCTGAATGTTGGCAGCAATATGCTGACAACAATAGCTATGGTAGGCTTCTGGAAGCACTTCGGAAACGGCTTTCTGTAACCCTTTGTCCCGATCACTAATAATGGTGATTCTGGTGGTGCCCATGCCAAACATACAATCTTTCAATAATTGCAAAAACCAAGCCCAATTCTCACTATCCTCGGTTGGAACCACAGCCCAAGCAAGAGGTAGGATTTCGTTATTGCCGTCAATAGTACAAGCAATTAGAAGTATCATTCTATATCGAGACTTCGTGTGGCATCCATCTAGTGCAATAAACGGACGGCAGAGTTCAAAAGCGACTCTTGTAGCTGCTGGCGCAATAAAGCATCGGTGGAATTTATCTTCTTAAATGTCAGCTAGCTAACTTGATCAATTGATATAGTAGAACCTACCTCTATGCGTAAAAACGCCGCCATGATTCTCCTCATCCCCCTTTTGCCAAACATCAATAAGACTAGGGAGCTTTTTAAAGCTCTGCCCTTTATTGCCTTCTAGCTCTTTTCTTAATGCCTCACGGGTTCGCCATGCTTGCTTATAATTGATAGAGTTGCCATACTGAAGCCGTTCAGCACTCTGAATCTGACTAGGGGGGGTTTCTCGATTATCAGCCACTAATTGTCGGTGGCGCTCTGCAAGAAATGCAACTGAATGAGCCTGTCGGAAGTTTTGGTGAACCTGTATGCTACAGGTATGTGGAATAAATCGAGTAACACAAAATTTTGGCCCTTTTAGAGCTGAGGCTCGGATGCGAAACTTGCAAGACTTGTCCTGGCAGGCAAGAAGGTATCGAGTGGTATCAGAATGAGTGATGGTATATGATTCACCTTGCTCAACAATATAGGCAAGAATAGCATGCCGCGTAGCATCTAAAGACTGAAATTCTACCCTCAACGGGTCTGGGATCTGAGAAGCCGGCATGGTTACAAGAATAAAGGCTTCATAGAACCTGAAAAAAATTTTGTTGTGCGCATATGCAATGCAATGCAAAGCGCAGCTGCGCAGCGCAGCAAATCGTGGTATTGCAGTCATTCTCGCGAAAAAAAAGGTGGTATTCTAGTCACAATTACCCGAAGCGTGGTATGGCAGTCATTATCGCTAAAAAACGTGGTATGGGAGTCATTTGCCGTAAAAAAAAATTCCTCACATACAAACTGCTTCCTTCCCCGTAAGAGTGCAAAGGTGGCGCCGATTTAGAACCCTAATCCAAGAACCACAGAGTTCATGGGGAGAAAGGGGTAGAAGTGTAGATACACAAAGGACCAGGCCGTATGCTGCTTGCTTCGATCACGCTTATTACTATATCTATTGTGCCAGCAACTTGGGGGACAAATTTCCCGCATACCCAAAGTTTGCTGGGTTGGAATTGGCGCTGGTTTTTTGCAGCCTACTCTCTGCTTAAAAGGAATCTAGCCTCGGGTTGTTTTTTTGTGCCAAATAGAAGTTTTTGACTTTTCTTATTTTTTATTTAAAAGGGGGACATTATTGCTAGGGTGTGTTTGTACCCCCAGCGTCCTCTGGCTTATTAACGGAGCAACTAGACCCGCGATCTCCTACCATGTGGTCCTCTCACTCTCCCCCAACCCCGTGCCTCCCTGGCCCTCCTCCTCCTCCGTGAGTTGATCTTGCTCAACGATATGTGCCCAATGCGGAGACTTATTATAGAAACCCACATCATCAATCATCCTAACAACCTTATTCGAGACACCCTCAAGACGCTCAATTATACCGCCCCTGACAATTTCATCGGGGGACCAGGAGGGCTCTTCCCCGATATCTATGTCTAGGTTCTCTTTGAGCATGGTTTCTGCTTCCTGGGATATGAGTGCGACGCTGTACCAAAGCCGGTTGTCAGATACCATCTCGGTAGCAGTGCCTGCGGAAGCAGTGTAGATATCTGGTCGAGTTGTGGACTGGATGATCTTTAGTCGTTGGGTCTGTGTAATGCAGAGTGCGGTTTTAAACGCCTTGGGGTACGAGATATAGCGAGTTTCCCGTTTTAGCATTACGCGGAAAACCCTTAAGTCGCTATTGGGTGCGCATTGGAAAGTCATCTGCAGTTGCTCCTTGTTGGACCTAGAGCAACCATTAGTATCAAATGGGCTACTATGTGAGAGCATATCATGCGCACGGTATGTATATACTATCAACAATAGACTTGGCGGCGCTGTTGTACTTTGTCGTAAATAAGGTTCCCTTAACCGCGAGTTTCGAATCCCAACTCCTTCGTCCTGTCAGCGATGCCTATTACTACATAGAGTCTACGGACCTAATGGGGAAATGGCGGTATACGCAACCAAACGTCATCTGGAGTTCTTTGACCTATTCGACGTTAACATTGCTACAATAAAGGTTAAAGAGAAATCCTACATCCCACTCAAACGTTTCTCCATCGATGTAGATAGTACTATGCTCAAATGTAAGCTCATTTCTCGTCGAATTATACAACCATATCTAACTTACTATGGAACTTCCTCTTTATCGATACAAAATAGCTCGTAGTGTACGGTAGACATATAGGGGGTTTCACCAAATAGGCGTTGCCCATCGGTTTCAAGGTCAATAATAAACTCCTCTTCGTTAGCAGACGTCATAAGGCTGTAGTAGTCAGTATAGATCTATATTTCGAAGTGAAACAATTCTGGTAAGCCTACAAGTTTGTGAAAAGTGGCTCTGCAGCCGCTTCGGGGGCGGTACCCTTGAATGGGAAATTGGCCCATTGTACCGAGTCAATTCCCGTTCCCAAAAGATCGCCGGGTACGTCTCTAACGAGGATACGACCAATTCTGTGAAATCACTCCAGTCAGCTCCTCCGAAGTGTCCACGTTAATATTTACGCATCCGCTAGTTCCCATAGGTTGATATCTGAATTAGCTCGGTTTCTTAGGCTTGCGCTGGTGGTAGCTCACTTGCCTATACTCTCCCATGTTCGGGGGGTTAGGGTGGATCTGAGCTCCGTCTTTGGGCAGTGATTGATATTCACGGACCGAATATAGCGTATGGGGTCATGGAGTAGTGGGGGGTTAACTTACTCCATCTTCAGCTCCACAAGACCAACAAAGCCAAGGGCATTCTCGAGTCTACTTTGCCGTCAGCGAATTTTGTGGAGTGGTAGTAGCACCGATAACTAACGCAATTTTCGCTCCATCGTTAAGCATCCGCAGGTTGGAATCATCGCTGTATCTCCAGGTTCATAAGTAACTGGCCAACTGAGCTGCAAAAAAGGATTCGATTGCAGATCCTCATCCGTTAGGAAGTTTGGGACTGACATTATTGGGGTATCCATCCGCTCTTTCCGCTGCCCCATAGTCCTCCTAAACTCTCTAGTATCTGCTTCATTAACCTCCTGAAGTTTTTCTTCAATAGCCGTTGAGTCCTTGCCCTCCTTATTCTCCACCATGGCGATATCCGCAAACTTGGCTAAGATACGTAGGTTGGTTCCTGAAGCCTGTGCTGGGATATCCCCTAGCACCGCCGCCGAAGGTGATGAAGCTTGGTTTGGAGAAGCCGGCAGAAGCGGCTCCACAAGAGAACTAGTGATATCTTGGTGATCGACCACGTCTATCAGTATCGACTGTCCTATGTCATCCTTGATTGCAACCGGTATAGGCAGTGGTAACTCAACCCCCGGGCCTCTAGTGACGACCTCAGTGATTCTGGGGACACTAGGGGGTGGTGGGGATCCCTGAGTTTGGGGTCGCACTTTCACACGTCGGATCCTACAAATCTGTCGACTGCTGGGAGCTTTGGCGTGTTTCTCAGTAGGAGGATCTGGGTCTTCCGCTACGCCTACCTTCTGCACACTGCTTTCTCCCATCGATGCTGAGTGCGCCAGATTACTATCCACCCATTTCTGGACAGTATTAGTTACCACACTAGTCGGCGGAAGCACCGCAGCTGTTGACATCTCCTTTTTGGGAATGTCGTAATTTTGGCCATGGCTCTTGAATACATACCCAGCCCAACCACGGAGTTTGCTCCTTTCGCGTAGCTTTCCTATGGGCTTGAGGTGCATCTTAGGTAGGTAAAACGTGTGTAGATCATGGTCGTACCTCAAGAGGCGCGCGACGCTGAGGAGGGGATACTGTTGCGTTGGCACCTGTGCGGTGAGAGTAGTCCGCGCCATTTCGGTTTCCCTCTGGATCTGGGCCAAATGAAAGAATCGGAGTTGGACACTTCGTCTGTCTTCTCCCTCAATCTCGACTAGATGTATTTCTAGTCGCCGCTTGTTACGAATCTTACGATAGTAAGTAAAAGATAGATTCAAAGGGCGGGAAGACTTACATAATGCTTCTCGATATTCTCAAGTTTGGCAAAAATCTTCATTACGGCCAAATAATCATCACCACCAATAGTGATGATCCCCTTGGAAAAATCGGCCCGCATAGCACAAAATGTACCTCGAGCAAGCTCCTCAACGAGATATACACCATTGAAATATGTGCCTGCGAGGTCTTGATTGCCTTGTGCAGCGCACCAAGTGCAAATGTATTCGAACTTCGCCAAATCATTAGGAAGAGAGTCATCGGTCTCAATACCTATAGGCTTTTCATCATCTCCTTCACTGGTCACATCAGATAATCGTGTCTCCTTGATCCGCTCAACCCCGGGTGCCTTCTGCAGTAGTTAGCTAGACGGAAATCTCCTGATTGTGAGGGTTGTGCTCCCTTACGGTAGTCTCCCGCTTCTGACTTGTGTGCGAGTCAATGTATCTTGTATTGATAGCGTGAATCCTTTCCCTGCAGCTTCTCTCGCTGTCGACTGTGCAATTGATTAGGAAGGTCTATAGAATATGTTTTAGAATATTGGTTAACGCTAGGTTAAGGTAGTGGCTCACGTCTGTGGCCTCGTCAAATCGGCAAGTATTCTCCTTCAGGACATATTAGGCCGTTTCCAGCGATTAAATTCAATATTGTGACTTACCATTCCTTCTGGCGATTCTCTGTATAGCTCTGCGTCAGTACGATTGCAATATATGACGGAGGATGCTTTACTTGAACAGTGTAATAATATCAAGTGCCTGGACTAGAAGTTAGCGGCATTAGAAGATTTAATAACGTTGAACGGCCCACCGCCTCAGTAGAGAATCTGTAGAGCGAGCTCCAAATCACCGTTCTAGTTTCGCTCATGGTTGATGCTGCCTCCCCTGTGCAAGAGGTGCTGCGAATAAGTTTGGTTCTGAGCGAGATAGCGGTGGGTTTGTTCCGTAAGATGTGAGGTGTTGGGGTAGTAAATGGCGTGGAACCGAGTGAGGACGCGGGACAGAAGTAATGGCACGCTCAAGCGCGAGATGCGGCTCGTAGGGTATGTGGGCCCTGAGGGATCGGCGTTGAGATGCTATTGAGACGAAGGTGAGGACTTGCTACAAGAGTAAAGGAAAGTTCGCTATGAATACTAAGACCTTGATGTTTCCCTCCCTATATGCAGGAGCTGGAATAACTGACTTGAAGTCGTAGTTACGACAATACAAGCACAACATAGATGGAGAAGAGCTACCGAAGTATCGGTTCTTAGATGCGAGGTTGTTAAAATCAGGAATTTATCGCTAGAACGACGAGCTGCCCAAACGGGGCAGCGTGTGTCTAATAAATAGTAACTGATACAAGCATCTCTTCGGCGTCCTGCAGGCCAATGCTAGGACGCACAACAAATGAGCTCCGGAAATGCTACCTAAAACCGTATAGGCCGTACATTCTTTTATGATAGAGGTGTAGATACGGGAATTGTCAATACAAGAACAAGGATCTATCGAATTCAAGATTTGAAAGAATGCCAAAGCAACGCGGGGGAGGGGGCCATTGACATTAGTAAAGCAAAGTATCAATAGGAATATGGCCTCTATAGGCGGGAATATTCCTCTAGTATTCAACTCCGACTCTTCGGTCGGAAGTAAGAGAGAGAAGTAAACGCTCACCACAAAAGACACCGCAGTCATGCCTGAACCAAACACGTCTAGAAGTGCCGCATATCCAACGCCATCAACCTCTTAAACTAACTGAGAGAAAGTGACGGTTCCGCAAGGTAATATTTCGAAGGAAGGGAAATTAGCCGTCATCGGAGAGAGCCATACCTCGGCGCTGCACGAATTCAAGGACTAGTCCACGCCACGGACGAACTTCTTTAGGTTTAATAGATACCTGAGCTCCCCTAGGACCCTCTTTGTCTCCTCTAGGGCCTCCTCATGCGCTTTCTCGTTTCTTATAGCCTTATCTCTCATATTTTTTGTACTCATTTCCGCCTCGTCTATGTAGTCTTCGTATTGCTTTTCTACTCTCTCCTTCAAGATCCGCATTTTGTCCACCTCCTGCCGCTGTTGCTCCACAATAATCTCCAGCCGTGCTAGTTTGGCTCGGTCTTCATCCTTCTCTGCCTTTAGTTGCCGGAGCTCTTCTCGGAATGCATGTGTCTTGCGCCGGTAGCCGTCGTCGAGTTGTTTCCAGGTAGAGGCGAGCACGTCGTACTGACTAGAGCTTTTACGGGCCTTCTCGGTCTCGATGACCAAGTTTGACTTGAGCTCCTGGATTGCGGCGTCTGACTCTCTCTGGACCTGTCTCAGCCCACTCTCTGCTTCCACCCGCTGCTTCCTCTCGTATTCAATATCCGCCTTCAGATCTTCAATCTTCCGCTCTCTGCGGGCCAAGGACGATCTATCTACGTTCGCCTGGTGAACTAAATTATCGTTGATATTCTGTAGACTCTCCACCTTGCCTCGAGCCATCTCTCCGCGTTTTTGCTCCTCCTCCCGCCGTAGTGTTTCTAGCTTAAGCTCGCGGCGTAGGCGGTCGTTTTCCGCCATTAGTCTCTCGATGACACGGCCGCTTTTCCCAGTGGTGGCACGACCCACGGCGCTGCTCCATTGCGGGGATTGGACATTGTCCGAAGATGCGTCGTTGCTGGATGCACCGGGAGAGAGCGGGTCGAGCGTGTATTGATCAGACGTTGTAGTGGGCGGAGCGGGGTCGATGCCGTTAGTGTTGTTTCTGTTGCTGTTGGCGATACCGTTGCCGATGCGTCTGTCATTTAAAAAATATTGATCACGGCCTGCGGTGTTCATGATGGCTGGCGTGGAAAAGTCGAGGCTAAGCGGAGAGACGATCCTATCACTGCGGCCCTCTAAAGCCAAAGCAAAGACGCAAGTCAGACACATCATAGCACGCAGTAAACGGAGCAGCAAAAACACCTGGATCCGAGGAACGGCTATAGCACCACTCACCCTGCACCGTATCTAGTCTCAGGGCAAATGCCTGGTGTTGGGGGCTGCCGCTCGAGGGCCTCATGTCTGCACCTCAATGCTCTCTTTGTCTGCCCAGAGCCTGTTCGCGGCATAGGGTCGAGCGCACACATACGCCTACGCCGAGACTGGCACGATGCGGGGTGACAGGCGTATTTAATCGACAGCGCAGGCGGTCAGGCAGTTGGCTTAGGCGCTCATCCTATTCTCCGGGTCACTTTGCTGTCTCGTGTTGCTGGGCCCTTGTGTCCGTAGTGGCCATGCGAGTGGCTCTCTGACCAGTTCCCGGGATGCACTACGGAGTACATTGTGGGTACTCTATACGACGTAGTAGTACGCAGTAGTACGCAGTAGCACGAAGCACTTGGAGTGCTCTGTGCTCCCGTTTCAGATTTCGGATTTCGGGCTGACTATGGGATACTGCTATACATAGCAATTGGGGGCGTGCGTTCAGATCGATCTCCCGGGCAACGAGGCGCCATGTATGTATGTAGAAGTATGTATGTGTGTACTATAACATGTATGCACATGTACAAGTCAGGTACAAGTACTCCGTAGTTAAGGGTTGCCGCCCGGCCAAAATTAGCGACGATGCTTTTGGCCCCCATATAGATACATCTACACATACAGATACGGAACACCCTAGACACTCCGGATGGTCCGGATAGTCTGGACGTGTGGTGGGGAGCAACCAGCAAGCAGCGCCTGACTACGGCTCTCAGGGGAAAGGACCCCCTTTAGCGCTACTGCTGCGAATGGTCAACCGTCGTCGCAGCCCATAATATATTGTGTACAGTTACATGCATCACAGGCGACCCAGACCCAGACAAAGAACAGTGATGCTGGTGGCCTGAGGAAACCCCGTCTCAGCCACATGCCAAACTCCGTTTCAAGTCCGCAATGGAGTACATAGAAGCAAACACCTCCACATGCCCTAAGTTTATAATACAAAATCTGCTGGTGCACTATTTCTGCGAGATAAATGCAAGGAACATCTAATTGCGCCGCCGAGAGCTCTGACGATCCGCTTGATATGGGAGGGTAAGAGGTTAGAGATGGGGCGTTAAGAGGACCCTACGGCAATGCCGTTATGGCCAGCATCTGCTTGGTGGGTGGTTCTTGACTCGGGACCCACTCCACTCTTGGGCCCTTGCTGTTGAGTAACCGTTGGCCTCCATCTCATAAGTATCTTTGCTGCGGCAGCGCGTGCATCATCATCTGGTTCCCATATCATTAGCCTTGCCTTAATAGTTGTGTAAGTGGTAGGGGTTTACAATTTCTCCATAGGTCTTCGAGCACATCCAGGCAGAGCTCTCGGGCGGGCGGTCGTAAGGTAATTAAATAGCTGTTGTCGATTTGACAAAGTAAGCAGACTCTCTATATGAAGCAAGTTTCTTGTAAGTGTGGTAGAACTCACTGAAGCGAGGTAATAACAAGCTGCACCCTCTCCGGATCTAAACAGAGTGTCTTGACTCTCTCTAATAAGTCCTTGGATAGGTCTGGAATCTCAGAGAGATACCTAGTGAAAACCCTGTTGTCCTTGGCGTCTAGGTATGGAAGGATGCCATCAAGCACCTTGATGGCCCACTTCTCATAGCGGAGAACCACATCATTGCCCGCCTTCATTTGCATCCGTTCATTATACCACTCTTCTGTGAGCCAACCAACAGCAATATCAATACGCTTTCGGAAGTCCTCAAGGATGTAGACGTAGAGAGACTCCCGAATTCTATTACCGATTGCGATCCTTTTCCGCTCAGTGTCGCTACTATCCTCGGATTTAACGTTATCCTCAAACGCTTCCAGACCTACAGATGCTCTCGTAGCTAAACGAGCAATAAGGGTGATCCAGGAGTCTCGGTCGTAGTTACTAGCCGCAAGTCTATTGATGCCGGTTTTTTGCCTTTTTGCTAGGGACGGCTCGTCAAGCGTATTCATGAATTCGAAAATTCTCACAACAGTTCCTTGGCTTACATCCTCGAGTTCTTCATCGGTAAAAGGTGAGGGCCGTGGCAACTTGAAGGGGCCGAGTGCCACCTCGGGTTCCCTGTCGCGATCGCTCTCAAGGGGCGCGTTGTCTAGTTTGTTGAGGATTTGCTCATCGTCCTCTGCTGGTTGGAAATCAGGCTCGTAATCGTCATCGTCGTCATCAAACACTTGAAGATTAGAGGATTGAGACATCCGCTGTTCGCGCGACAACGCTGTATACCTCGATCTAATACCCTGCAGATAAATTAGCTTGTCATTTGTTCAATTACGTCACAAATCAGCATACGTTAAGGGCCTCATCAAGTAGCCGCTGATCAATGCGATGCAAGACAGGCAGCGTTATTTTTACTACAAGGTCAATAGGGAGTTGCTGCACATCAAAATTTCGAAGTTCTTCGTCCGCGGTTAAGGTAAATAGTTGCGCAATGCTTGTGGGCCCGACAGGCAGAGGAGGAATTGGCGGTAGCCGTAAAGGAGGGGTGGATGTCCCCTGGAAGTCAGCGCCCGACCTCATGCGTTTAGATTGGTCTGGCCCATCAGTTGGTTCTGAAGGGAGCATCCGTTTACGGCTACCCTCATCAAAGATATCCATGCGAGATTGCATTAGACGGTCTAGGTGTTGCTGTATGCGTCCTGCTAGAGGTCCACTAGCGTTTCTACTATATTTTCAGAACCTAGCACCTAAGGATCTAGTTGGGAGGCATACCTTTTGTTAACATTTAGGAGAAGTGATCTCGTCGTACGCTCCATGGACTTCACCAGAATTTTGATTCTAGGTGTCATTGGGGAGTTTGCTAGCTTTAGGGGGTTGAAAGCGAGAACCGAAGTAAGAATCTTGTTGGATATCGAGGGCCGATTTTTAATGAGGATTCCTAAACAGTTGAGTGTGGCATTCACGAGAACCGCATCACTAAAGCTTGTTAACCGCGTCCTGCTTCCTCGTAGAGGGAGTGATGTACCTAGTATTTTCCTGAAAAATATTTAACAAACGATCTAACAGACCGGAAGCCTGGGCCTCTAGGTTTGGCGGTGGTATCAGCGGGTGATTTCTAGGAACCAGCGCAAGGGATATCTCGTTTTGGTCAGGGCGCTATCTCAAGAAATAAGCACTCCGGCAAGTGGGTGGCATTTACTCATTAGGTTGCGTTACATACCCGGGGGTCCGCAATAGTACCAGGTGTCTGGACCTGAATGACCTTTTGGACGAATTTTATGCAGCATATTCGAACACCAGGGGCAGCTGTGTCCCATAACCGCAGGATTCTTGTCTTTATCGCGTTCATTTTCTCCCATGTCGCAGCGTCATTGGGATTCGCGATTCTGGACACAATTGAGTGACATAAGAAATGGCTTTCGCTCAACCAGATTTCACACACGTCTGATGATAGGAACATATCGATCTCTTCACGCCAGGATTCAACAGGGACTTAAGTACTTACGTATGTCTGAATACCAGGGAATAGACACTGGCTGCGAACTGCACTACGCTCTTTAGTACCCCGGTCTCCTTTTCTTTCTCCTCCTCCAGCGCTAGCATCGCCAGTAGAGTATCCAGCACAATCAAGCTCAGGCTTTCTTTTGTGTTCATTGCCAGCGTCGGGCTTGCAAAGGTCTCTGCCAAGAATTCCGCACCCCATCGCCGGAGCTCGTGGCGAGCGGTAGCGCCAATAATGGGAAGAATTCCTTGTACAATTTGAGGGTAGAAGGCGGCATCGCCGAGTACAAGATTGCGGGCTGCATCTAGCTGAGCGAGCTGGTCGCTAACAGAGCTAGAAGACGATTGCTGTTGAACTGTTGCGGACATTTGGTGCAGGGGCGTTTCTTTCACTTTCAGGCACGCGTCCGCTTCAGAGGCAGGTCTCAGCTGCCCTAGCCAGGCCTAACTTCTCAGTTCATAAGGTTATACTGGCTCAGAAGGAGAGACTTCAGGTAGGAAAGAGATTATAAGTGAAAGGAAGAAGAAGGATGCAGGATGTTCTACAACGGTTTGTGATCGAGGGATGAATGGGAAACTCAACAGTAGTAGCGAAGTGTTTCTGCCAAACCCGTGCGCCAAGCCCGCTAGTAGCGCAACTTGCAGCAGAGCCTCAACCTTTATCCCAATTGACAACAGGTCAGGGACAGCTAGCTACAGCCAGCTGACTCTCCTCATATCAACATGCCTTTGTACGTTTACGGCTGTGAAACCGAATAGTGCTTAAGGGTGTTCGTCTGACTACTGCAACGATCATAGTATCCCCCGCTCCTCATATTATGATAAGCACTATCGACAATCCGAGGCGCTCATCCGGGCCCGTCGACCCTACCTCATCAAGAATGCCGTCACTGGTCTAGCCATATTCAGTTTCGCTATCGGTGTCTGTACGTTTGAATCACATTGGATAGCGCGTCGTAGAGCGTCATCGGGGGATAACTAATTAGCCGGTCTCTATTAGACGCCTTTACCATCAAAGCTGTTTCACAAGACGAGTTCGAGGACGTGGCCATCCCAGAAACGCCCCGTCAGTCTAACAAGGACCACGGTATGGCCACAGCAACAAGCTTGCCAAAATAGTAGCGCGGTAGGACGAACACCAATCTATATATACCGGTGGGGTCCGAGCTAACGGTTCCAAAGGGCATAAGGGAGAGTTCTCGTGAAGAGTGTACATTACTCGTTCTATGATCTTACACATGGCTTCTACCGGCATCTTGGCTGTCTCCACACAAAATCATGTAATTCCATTCAAATCACAGTGAGTCGTCTGCCATCTGCTCTCTAAAGAAAGGACATTCCGATGTTCTGCCTCCACCACAACATAAGCCCAGAGGCTATATGGGTAAGGCACAGTTTCAATTACCACTATATAGAGCTAAGGGGCTCCGGCTCGGAGGTTGGACCTGGGCGAGTTACAGAACGTTATAGAATATCTTCCGTAAAATTACGGATTAGCGGAATTACCCCGTTTCTATGTGGCGCCGGTTGATTAACAACGCTGTGACAAAGGGCAGAAAGCTCTCAATACCCTCAACAGTAGCTACCGGGGGCTTTTTATTCACCAAGAAACCCCACAAGTCCTACCAATCTCCCCATGCTGTCGCCGTCCGAGCCCCAGCGTACTGTGCTACCATCGGGAGTTTTTTGGGGTTCGGCTGGCAATAATAATCCTTCGGCGGCATCCCACTTCCAGCCTCTGGACGTGAGCTGCGTCACTACCAAATCATCACTGGGTTCATCCATGCCACCAATTGAGCTCTCTCCCTTCTGCGGGATGAGTCCAAGGTACTCATTCGCCAGCCTAGGAGGTAAGGATGTATATGCTCGACTAAGGAGACGAAATGTGTTTTCCCGGAAATGCTCTGTTAGAGAACTACACGTCAGAGCTACCTCGACAGTACTCATGAAGCCCACTTTACAGAGCGCGTACCTAGATAGCAGGTAGCTAGGGGGCGTATATGCTCTGGCCATGGTGAAGCCTGTAGTATCTGATAGACCGCGGTATTCTGTTTGGACCACACAGCGCGGAGAAGACCCTTGCACCGTATAAGTAGTTCGTCGGTATCTGAGAGCGTGGGAGGAAATCTGTGCGTGAGGAATCGGGCCTCGTTTCTACGAAATAAATGCGTCAGCAAAATGGCAGTGCGAAAACTTCCAGTCCATGGCACTCGCCACCCAAGATCTCTAGCATACAAATCACCCGCAAAAATGAGAGCCAGTAAATAGCTGGAGTAGTATTGGCTCAGTAAAACCAGGTCCCCAGTGACTTCAGTATCTGTAAACTGGAGTGCGGCCGCTGGCTCAAGGTCCGCCAGCAGCTCCACCAAGTTCCAGGCGGAAAGTATGTGGGGGAACTGAGAGATAATCTCCGATATCCCCTCCATAGGACAGCGTAGTGTGTCGAAATTCTGTGCGAGGCGTGGATCTTGAATCACAAGGCTTTGTGTTGTTGGATGCTAGAGGCTCAAAAACGCCAAGGTGATAACAACAAAATCCGCCCTCTCCACGTGCGAGCGACTCGAGGATACACAACATATAATAATAATACGCGCTCAAGATTTCCATGCCTACCTAATCCAAAACACCAAAACAAACCCATTATGCTGGTGGCTGGACAGGAAGGAAGGCTTATTATTTATTATTGTATATTTTAATATAGAGTTTGAAATGTAAGAGTGGCAATGCGACACAATATCGGGACCCTTACCTAACTACTGGAGACATGCTCGTAGGTCAATATCGGCATGAGAACATCTTACTCAACAAATATAGGCTCTTCTATAGCTCACTAGCAGCCCGTCTACACAGTTGTTTAGATACTAAGTATGTTATTAGAAGGCAAAGAGAATGAATTCTAGTATGTATGTAGAGGAACTAATCACTGAGTTACCCTGCTGCACTCCACCACTGGGCCTAGTGCAATTAATTACTCGACAAAGGGTATTTAATGACCAATAGCAAATGAACAAATAAATCCAATAATCTTATTAACTTTAGCATTTTTTTAAGAAAGAAATAAAAATAAAAAATAAAAAAAAAATAGAGGGATAACTAGAATTCTTCTTGGATATAGCTCGATTAATATACAAACTATTCATTTTTGTCGCATGGCCATATCTCATCTCTAGTAAGATGAGTGGTATTTGCTCCCTTTTCCATCACGACCATTGTCCGTACGCAGCTGCTATTGTGTGTCCAAGTGTGGCGTAAGTATGGGCCTTGGCGGGCATTAGCCCAAGATAAGTCTTGGTGGCGGCAATCCACAGACATCATCTTGTGCCCAGCAAACTGGGGGAGCCAGAAGGCGTCTACGGATCTCCAGTTCTACAGTTCTACGGAGCATCGCCAGCGAAACCAGACCGATGTACTCTGTACTCGGTACACGCAGCATTGCTCCTGGCGGGGCTGACGGCTGCCTGCACCGCCATCACTGGTCGGTGAGCCGGCAGGGGACACGTGCATTCGCTGCTACGTGTGTACCTACATGATATCGCGAGCATGTCGGTGTGAAGCACTCCATACTCTCTGTACTCTGTGCACAGTTACTCTGCGCGTCAATACTCGAGATCCGGCCGTGGGTGAGAACACCAGGGCAGCAGCGACCCATCGCCCCCTTCCCCATTTGCCCTTTGTGTTGCGTCCACCTGCTCTGCAAAACCCCCGGTCTCTCCTCCCATGGCAAAGCGTCGCAAGGCTCTCCCCACGCCTTTGGCCGACTCCAGCAGCTCCACCACCCAACCCTCTCGCCGTCGCACAGAGCACCCGCGCGATCCCTCGGCCGCGTCTGGCTACCCAGCTGCTGTTGGTAACGGCACGTCTCTGACGCCAAAACAGATCAATGCACGGCCGCATCTCGAAAGCGCAGAAACAGCCAGCCAGCTCAACGGCGGGTACCACAGTCGCTCTGTGCTGGCGCTCACCGGTGGGGTCGTGCAGTACGCCATCCCCGCATGGATCCAGACGTGCGTGATGGTGGGGTTGATTTTTGGTGGTTGCTGCTCAAATGTATGTCTGCATCATCCCGCACAAGTGAACCCGGGAAAGCTCGAGGAGGCGCGTGTCACCCCGTTGTTCGGGCTAACCGCTTTGATGGCTAGGTTTTTGCTCTGGAGGCTATTATAAAGTGAGTCTTCAGCGTCTCCCCGTCTGTCGGGTTTTCTCACCGAACTAATCGTTTCTAGAGACGAACCAAGCAGCGGTCAGCATTCTCCCCGTAAACCACCTACTAGACGGGTCCCTCAACTGACGTTCTCCGTCTTCAGGCGTCCTCATAACCTTCACCCAGTTCCTTCTCGTCGCTCTCCATGGCTATTACACGCATTTCTCGCGGCATAATCCCCCCTTCTTCCTCAAACCGAACCGCGTGCCCCTAATCCGTTGGATGACTAACATTGTCCTTTTCTTCTCCGTCAACATTCTCAACAACTATGCGTTCGGCTTCGACATCTCCGTCCCCGTTCACATCATCCTCCGCTCTGGTGGAAGCATCACTACAATGCTCGTCGGATTTGCATGGGGGAAGCGCTACTCGCGTATGCATGTCATAAGCGTTGCTCTGCTAACTGTTGGCGTTATTATCAGCGCCATAGGGGGCTCGAAGAAATCCGTACGCAGCCTCTATCCTACTCCTTACTTCTATAGCTAATACTCTATTAGTCACTCACCACACGGTCAACATCTCTGGCGACCTTTCTTACCGGTCTGCTGATACTCTTTGTTGCACAAATTCTCTCCGCAATCATGGGCCTCTATATTCAAGCCACTTACGAAGCCTATGGCTCCCACTGGCGCGAGAACCTCTTTTATTCTCACTTCTTCTCACTCCCCCTCTTCATCCCCTTCTTCCCCAAAATGCTCGCCCAGTTCCGACTCCTAGCCACCTCACCCCCTATCTCCTTTCCCCTCACCTCCCTAACCCCTTACCTCCCACCAGCCTTCTCCACGTCAATCCGGGTACCTTGCACCATCGCAATACCAAAACACCTTCTGAGCCTCCTCCTAAACGCCTTAACTCAATTCGCCTGTATCCGCGGGGTCAATCTCCTCGGCTCCCGTGCCTCGGCGCTCACAGTCACGATTGTTCTGAATATCAGGAAGTTGGCTTCGCTACTGTTGTCTGTCCAGTTATTCGGTAACAAACTCAGTCCAGTCGTGATGGCTGGCGCCGTGGTGGTCTTTACGGCAGGGGCCATGTATGCATGGGAATCGCAACGGCTGGCCAGCCAAACAAAGGCAAGGGCGAGAGCGAGACTGAGCAAAACTGCATAACTTGCTCGCAGCGGGATTAGTTTTTATGCTAAAACCTTGGATCTGAGATTTTCATAAAATACATGCAGACTCTAGATGATAGACCAACACGCGTGAGACCCGCGTGGACGAGTGTGCCTAAGCAGGAAAAGGCCTGGATAGAAGGGTTTGATAGCAGAATGCCAATCCACCAGGCGGCATAACTGACCGCTGACCCAAATAAACATAAAAAAAAAGGGATCCGAGTGAGCTAGGTACAAGGCATGAAACCAGAGTGGCGACCTCGAGAACATTAGAAACAAGAAACAACTCCATTTGTTCGTACAGCCTCTCCCAAAAAGGTTCACCGCCGGACTCTCACAGTCCCCCCGTCCCTACTTCCCCAACAATCTTAGCAGCCTCCCGGTACGTACATAGCAGTCTCTCGCACTTCTCGCGCTCGGCCTTGATGCCATCATCCTCGTAGAGCAGATCCTGGAATAGATCCTCGCGGTAAAGCTCACTAACGAGCCGATTCTGCACGACATCTTTGGAATGGTTCACAAGCAGGTGCATGACGGCCTTCGGGACTTGGTCGGCGATTGTCTCGCGGACGATGTTGAAGTATGAGCTTATGAGACGCCGTATAAGCTCTGTTTCCATTGCTTCGCGCTCTGTAAGAGCGGGTTCTTCGTTGTTTGGCTATAGGTCTATTAGCTTGATACTCGCTTCGTGATTAGGAGAACCCACAAAAGGGGAATTGTAGCCCTCATAGCCACTTCGACCGGTCCTGCCGGAGTCATATGGGTCTGAATCCGCATTTTGCGTTGGGACACTCCTCTCTACTATCCTATTATCTCCACGCCGGATACTCTGGCTGAAGCTCGGCTCCGTGGAATGGCTGACATGTCGGCCCCCAATACCTGACGTAGCGGCGGCAGTACTTGCCCCTGGCCCTCCAGGTAAGCCGCCCTCCTTGCCAAAGAAGTAATTCAAGAAAGAATCTTTTGTGCCTGTTGTCCCGCCACTGAACCTTTGGGGTGAATTAGAACGAGTACCGTTGAGGGTTGCTGCGATGTTGCTATGGCCATTTTCCATTCGGCCGAATGCAGGGGAGAGGCTCCTCTGGCCTTTTGTAACGTGGTTTATTTGCTTGGTTGGCAAACCCGCAGCGTTTTTCTCCTCCCCTTCTTCGTCATCTTCAGGGGTCTCTGCGCCGTTGACGCCACCCAGTTCCCACTTACGCCGTCGTTCTCTTTTCTTCTTTTCCTCAGCTGCAGCGGCTTTCTTTTCCTTCTCTTGCTTGTTGCTGATGACGCTGCCCATGGCTGCTGCAGCGCCAAGGAAGTTCGGGTGGTTTGTATTGATATAAGCGCGCTGAATGGCGATTAGGGACTCGACATATTGCGAGCAGGGGCCCAGTCTCTCACGTAGAAGATCTGAGACGACCTCGATAAGCTTTGCCTGGAGGCGAGGGAAGCGAGAAAGTTCCTGCCATGTGTGTTAGCCTAGATACACGGCTGCAAAGCCCAAGACCCAGACATACAGTAGAACCACAAGTGTGACAGATCTTAATTAGCTCCTCGTAAACTAGCTCGACGCATCTCTGACTGGGTATGTCGAGTAACTTAATTTGAGGTTTGACGAGGAGATCAAACGCTAGCTCTGGGACAAATAGGCTCGGTCGGGGCCCTGTGGAATTTCGAATAGCAGTTCTGATGTCGAGCGCTGATAAGTTGGTAGTGGGATCTATCATCTCTAGTGAGTTGCCGAATACAGAATTGAAAATGTAGTATATCCTAGCGCCACCGCATAGCTCTTTCGTCGATATCTCCGATGACGTCCCATCTATAGATGATATAAAGGAGGAGGCGAACCGCGTCATAAGCTGCAATATCAAAGAACCTCGGTGCTCTTTCCCACTGAAGTGCATGTCACCATAGCTCGCAAGCTCTTGTTGTGTCTGGCCCATTAGGGTGTTTAATCTTGCTTTGATATCTGGCAGCCGCTCCCGAATATGCTGCATGAGTGTGGAATTCAAGCTTTTTGCTAGAAACTGCGTGCCACATCTATGCGCCATATTTCTGTATGCGGGGTGGTGTCTGAAGAAGTCCTGTTCCGATTTCAACGCCTCGGCTAGGGACTTATTCCCCTGGATATCCTGCTGTGACCGATTCACCACACCGATGAACCCAAGCTTGAGTGGATATACACGGCCTGAAAGGATATCTAGGGCGTTCGTACCGTGGTCCATCAGATCAAGCTTCGTAAGCACGCCAATTGTTCGGCGGCCCATGGGGTCCACATGGCGGGCAAGCTTCAATGCTTCTGAATTGACAATGTCAACATTGGCGGGAGAAACAGCCAGGACGATACTGTTCGGCTTAGCGATGTATTCTGATATCAGGTTTCTGGTTTGCTTTTCGATGTCCGATGGCTGATCTCCAATTGGGACCTATCGGAAATAGCTTTTAGCGCCTTTCACTTGGGCCCTAGCCACGATGATTGCATACTTTTGTCAGCCCGGGCAAATCCACCAGCGTTAGACTCAGAACATGTGGCGAGTATATCTTGAGATTGATAGGTTGGCGGTTAATCCCCTTGTTATTCCCCGCTATCCTAGCAGTTTCATTCTCAATCTCGCGCTTGACCTCCCCAAAATCAAGGAACTTTCTGCCAGGAATATGGTGAAACTCTGCCCATTCTCCCTGGCCTGCCACACTCGCGGCGGTGTGTGGAATGTGCACTTCGTCTCCTTCTGGGGCGTCGTCCCTTTCGCTTGGTACATTGATGAGCTGCAGAATCAAAGGTCTCCGCGTAACGATACCGCTACCCCGGGGAAGGAAGTCTCTGCCGACGATATTTTCTAGAACGGAGGATTTTCCCGACGATTGGGAACCAACCACGACCTGTAGCAGGAGTTTAGAGCCGTAGCCAATCTATATCAAGCAGAAGATACACAACGCAATGGGACTAGTCCCTACTGAGGGGAGCGCAAGTGGGGCATACAATCTGTGGAAGATCCAAAGAATCATTGCCGATGGTATTGAATACCAGATCCTGTAGCTTGTTGACGATGCCCAACAGATCCTCACCGAGAGAAGCCATGCCTGGAAAAGCTGGCAGGAGCAACTGCCTTCTGCTGGGTCACGTCGATTCTTAGGCCTCGGGAATGCGTCGCGTCGTATTGATACAACTTCGGAATCAGTACCCCAGTGTAATTTGGTATAGCTGGTCGACACGCCCAGTCCACACCCCTATCACGTCAAAAAGCCTAGGAGACACGGCAGAGACAGGATGATGGATGATCCTCAGCGCGGGCTGGTAAAGTTGTACTGGGATTCCGGTATTTTTGTTATTTCGTCCAGAGAAAGCAAGGGTAGCGTTGTTCTGGGGACGACGCCGTAGCTGCCAGTCCTCACAACCTTCGCATGCAGGGGCGCGGAGCCGCGTGCACGTGATGCGATGAGATCACTGGTACCCCTTCAGAGGCAAATGGAATGGTATCAGAACTATGAAGATTGGACAATTGAAAAATGATGATCAGCTCTTCAAATAAATGAGTTATTGCTATATTGATATACATATTCAATGCTTAGACTCTATAGCAGAATATAGCCCTTGGGGGGTTAGCTCGGCGCGTTCTGTCACGGGCCTGAGCCCGCTGAGGCAGCTAAAAAGAGATAGATATAATATAATTACTACATAGCAGCATCGCTGTGCCTTCAATAGTCCGAAAGCGTAATACAGGATTTACTCTGCTCACGCAGCTAAGGCGGCGTTACCTCGCCAAGGCTTATGTAAGTAAAGAACACCTTCCAGCTTAGGTCCCCTTAGGTGCCAAACCCCATCACCCGCAACTCAATTCACAATGGCCGATGCTGCAGTTGGACATTTTCTGCAGGGCACCACCGGTCGGAATACTAGAGGTCTTCTTAAACTTGTCATTCTTTGTACGATCGCTGCAGCGGCCATTGCTAGCAGGTTGTTCAGTGTGATAAGTACGTCTACATAGGCTTGCGAGAGATCGCGGCAGCCGGCGATCTGATATGCCTATACTGTGTGTTACGTTTCAGGGAGACCGCGTGCTAATTGGAGTTCACCACAGGATTCGAAAGTATTATCCATGAATGTGAGTCTGTCACGCTTCAGCTTTATATACCATTTCACCCTCGTGGATCACTCGCTAACGTGCAATTCCTGTCGCAATAGTCGACCCCTGGTTCAACTTTAGAGCAACGAAGTATCTCGTTCAGCATGGCTTCTATAGCTTCTGGGACTGGTTTGACGATCGTAGGTTCCTACCTTAGTTCCTTTTTGACCAAAAAGCCTCCTTTGTCTACTACATAGCTACTCCTCTCCTGAGGCTAGTGTGCTAATATGCTTGCTCTATAGGAACGTGGCACCCCCTTGGTCGCGTTACTGGAGGCACACTCTATCCGGGCCTCATGGTCACTAGTGGGGTTATTTACAACGTCCTCCGTCTCCTCTCGATACCAGTAGACATTAGAAATATATGTGTGCTTCTTGCACCAGCATTTTCTGGCCTTACAGCTTTAGCGACGTACCTACTCACATCCGAATTATCTCCTTCCCCATCAGCTGGCCTCCTGGCTGCAGCTTTCATGGGCATCGCCCCAGGTTACATATCCCGATCTGTTGCTGGAAGTTATGACAACGAAGCTATTGCGATATTCCTGCTCGTATTCACCTTCTATCTCTGGATTAAGGCACTGAAGCTCGGTTCAGCATTTTGGGGTGCTATGACGGCCCTCTTCTATTTCTATATGGTATCTGCCTGGGGTGGATATGTGTTTATCACAAACTTAATCCCATTGCACGCATTTGTGCTCGTCGCAATGGGTAGGTATAGTCCGAGGCTTTACGTCAGTTACACCACCTGGTATGCGCTGGGGACCTTGGCAAGCATGCAGATCCCCTTTGTTGGATTTTCGCCTATAAGGTCAAGTGAGCATATGTCACCATTAGGTAAGTCTCTGTCGTTTAGGTACCTCCAGCACCTGTCTAGGAAGTATCTGACTGGCCCATCTTGATAGGGGTTTTCGGACTCCTTCAAATTGTCGGGTTCGTTGAGTTTATCCGCCACCAGGTTCCTAGCAAACAGTTCCAAACGCTTCTGCAAAGTTTGATTGTTGCTCTCTTCCTCATTTCAGTCGGCATCCTTGTCCTCCTCACTGCTACTGGCGTCATCGCTCCCTGGTCAGGGCGGTTTTATTCTCTCTGGGATACTGGCTACGCCAAGATCCACATACCTATAATTGCCTCTGTTTCTGAGCATCAACCGACCGCCTGGCCAGCCTTTTTCTTCGACCTCAACTTCCTTATATGGCTATTTCCAGCTGGTGTATATTTGTGTTTCCGTACCCTTAAGGATGAACATGTCTTTGTGGTCATTTACAGCATCCTGGCCAGTTACTTTGCGGGTGTCATGGTCCGATTAATGTTAACACTTACGCCGGTGGTATGCGTAGCAGCTGCACTTGCATTGTCTCACATTTTGGACACTTACTTGCTGATGGATTCTCCGTCAGCGGAGGCGTATGCGGGCGACGGCAGTGGAGTCGATATGGCACCCTCTGGTACTACTACCACCGCTTTACAGAAGAAGGCCGCGCCTTCAGCTGGTCTGGACTCTCTCCGGTCGACTCGAGATCCATTAATCGGAATCTACTCTTCAACGTCAAAACTTTCTATCGCTGGTGCTATTTCTACCTACCTTCTACTATTCGTCCTTCATTGCACTTGGGTAACCTCAAACGCCTATTCCTCACCCTCAGTGGTCCTCGCCAGCAGGCTTCCCGATGGGAGTCAGCATATCATTGATGACTACCGAGAGGCCTACCAATGGCTTCGTCAAAATACGCCCAGTGACGCCAAAGTTATGTCGTGGTGGGACTATGGCTACCAAATTGGGGGCATGGCTGACCGAGCGACCCTTGTTGATAACAATACGTGGAATAACACACACATCGCTACGGTTGGCAAGGCAATGAGCTCGCGAGAAGAAGTCAGCTATCCGATCCTCAGGCAGCACGACGTTGACTACGTCCTCGTTGTATTTGGAGGGGTATTAGGTTATTCGGGTGACGATATCAATAAATTCTTATGGATGGTCCGGATTGCGGAAGGTGTGTGGCCCGATGAGGTCAAAGAGAGGGATTTTTTTACGGCAAGAGGGGAGTATCGCGTCGACGATGAGGCGACGCCAACGATGAGGAATAGTCTGATGTAAGCCCATTCCTTTGCATTATGCCCCAGTTATCCCTCATGTCGTGACGCTAAATTGTCTCTTGAAGGTACAAAATGTCCTACTACAATTACAATGCCCTATTCCCACCTGGTCAAGCTAGGGACCGTGTGCGTAACTCGAAACTGCCAGCTGAGGGACCACGGTTGAACACTCTAGAGGAAGCTTTCACGAGCGAGAACTGGATCATTAGGATTTATAAGGTCAAAGATCTCGACAATATCGGCAGAGATCACGCCAGCGCCATGGCATTTGAAAGGGGGAGCAAGAAGAAGGAGACGGCCTCGAAACGAAGGGCGCCAAAAGCGTTGCGGGTTGAGTAGGGTAGTATTTCATGGGCTGTGTACGGAGTAGTTTCAATATTGTAGTTTGGCTAGGCGTGGTCATGTACGGAAAACTGAGGGCCGTGCCCTGGACACTCGGCACTTTGAATCTTAGCCAATGAGCCAAGTCCGTCGCGAGCCAAGTGCGGGAAGCCGGGAGAGGCTGAAACGTGCAGTCACGTGAGTCTGCTGCACACCGCTCTTGCTCTGTAATGCGCACCGTACCTCACACCAGACCGTACCTGTACTTGTATGCTTGTACACGGTGCTTTGCATGCTGGCACAAGTCGATGGCCATCGCCCAAGTTGCTCGGCACAGGCTACGCAAGCAGCACGCTCATCGCAACATCGCCATGCTCCTGGCGTGGGGCTTCTCTTATCCTTTAGGGAGCAGGTACATGGCAGAGTTCCCGCAATGCAGCGCAGCGGGCCTTTTGGAGACAGCACAGCGGCATTGGCTATGCAGCGAGTCGCGTGTTGCGGGAAGCCACGTCTGCAGGAGGACCCATTCGCAGCAGTCCAGACACGACGAGCTTTGCCACATCCATGTTGATGTCATTTCAAACGCCGGAGAACAAACTGAAATGGGCGGCGCAACAGCCGCCTTCCCCACGAGCTCGGAGACTCGTTGGGGCTCGGCCACGTCTGCGGGAGAACCAGCCTCCTCCACCAGCGCCTGTCCTGGCCGGCGTCCCAACGGAGCGGGCAGCATGTCCCGGAGGGTCGGTCAGTACTTTTGGTCAGGTTGATCTCTGTCGGTCTCTCTGCCACGCTCCAACCAGCAGCAGCACGCCTGATGCTGTGCCGGCGGGGTCTGTCTGCACCCGTGAGAATCGGATTGCTGTTACGTCGAAGCGAGCCAATGCTCGTCTCTTCTGTGCCTCGTCCTCTCTGGCGTGCCAGACACCGCTCCATTTACGCTCTCCACGTCACTGTTAGTGGTCATGTTCAACGACACCACCGCTGAAGCGAGCAAGTGCACGTTTGACAGTTGTTTCTGGCACCCGCCATGCCAGCCTCGAATTGTTCAAAATTAGATTCGTCTGGGCGTCTCGATACCTCTGTTTACCTGACTCACAGAATGTCCGACGCCTCTGATTGGGACACATGTGGTGTGCGCTCCCTGATATGTTCCGCTGGCAACTTCGGCCGCCCGCTGCCTTCCAATGGACGGCCACGCATAACTATGTGTTCATCACCCACTATCCAGAGAACGTTTTCTCAATTCTCGAGAGAGCAAACGAAATCGACATCCTCCACACCACATGCAAGATTTGGTGCTGAACAAGTAGACTGCAGACTATACCTGCCACGCAACTGGTTCAAAGTCGGGGGTTTTCTGTGAAATTTGCAAGCGATCAATCCACAAACATCACCTACCGTCTCACCGTGTCCTGCTGAGAGGTATATAGCACGAGGGAGGAAATTAGACAACCATGGCAAGACCCAAAAGGAAAGCCAAACAATCGAAGAAAGCCTCCAAGGACGCGGAGCAAACACCACCACAAAGCCCAACACAGACTCCTGATCTAGGTGGTCCTTTAGTGGACGATTTAGTGGACGGCGTTACCCTCGACGAGCATACTGCCGCTGATATAGTGGTTTTCGGCGACACCCCTGACGAAACTACTCCTGGTCAAACGACCCCTCAAGAGCCGGGTGTCGACGAATGTGCCGCAACAGAAGTTGTTCTAGAGGATCACAGTCTCGAACAACCCACTCCACACAATTCTGTTCCTGCGGATCCCGACATTCACGGTCCAATACCTGGGGAACCAGACACTCAAGATTCAAGCCCTGAGGAACCCGATGCTCGGGACCCCAAATCCGAGGAACTAGATATTCAAGACCTAAAATCTAAGGAATTAGGTAGTCAAGATCCAGAACCTGAGGAGCTTGGTACTCGCGATCCCGCTACTCCTGACGAACCCGACACTTACTATCAAAACGCCGAGGAATCTGACGACTTTAGGCCTAACCTTGAACAAACAGACGGACACAACTCCAGCCCCAGGATTCCCGATACTCTCGATTCCAGCTCCAACGACCCCACCGTTCCTGAGCCTCTTTCTGACGATTTTACGATATTAGAGCTCCCGGCCCTCCCTGTTTCTCTACCGAATTCACCAAGTCCTAGCGTCACAGAAATCCACCAGCCGACTCCTCTAGCCGCAGACCCACTCGAAACCCGATCCCAAACACCACAACCTCGTACAAATTCAGAGCCGGTATCGGAACCGGAAAACCAACCAAGGGATACTACAGACGAGGTCCAGAGTGACCAGGAAGATTCTTCGGGGGGCGAAGACGCCATTGCCGCAACGGCGAAAAATTACCTTTCCCCGAGGTCTCGCAGAGCCCTATCACCAGAAGTGCGGTCGCCCGTACGGTCACCCATACGGTCACCCATTCTGCCTCTTGGATCACCAATAAACCGGGCGTACGCTGATCCATATACCCCACCTTATTATCTAACCGGGTCACCTCCTCCTGCCCCATATCAACAGCCGGGATCACCACAAGCTCACTATCAAGACACGACCCAGTATCCGAACACAGCCTCCCCCCCTCTCCAAGGATTTTCACCTCAGGGACCTTTCTATCCTCCACCCGGCACAGCAGTGCCATATTATCCTATGCCTCATCACACTGGGAGCGAGGTGTATATGCCCCGACAGCCTCATGATATTGGTGCCCAGTACCATGGGGGGTACCAAAACTTTAATCCCAATTTTCCCTTGACCCCAATACGCGGCCAGTTTCACCGACAAGACTCGGGCTCGCGACGCTCGAGGCCTAGCATCCCCCAGGAATCTCCGAGCAGCGGCTATGGTGACGATTACCATCCAAGAGGTGACTTTTATGGTGGCCCAGGAGGTGGGGACGGGAAGAGAAAAGGTGACCCCATGATGGCGGGTATGGCGGGCATGCCAGGCATGCCAGGGATGGCGGGCATGGCAGAGGATGATGTCGGTGACCTACTTCAGCGGACCATGAGGACGATGGCCAGTATCTCTGCTGGTATTCCCGACTTGAATAGGATGCTCAATCACTACAAAAAGACCAATCAACAGCTTCAAGAGAGGGAGACGCTACTCAGAAAGGTTGAAATGCAGCAGAATGAGGCAATACGACAAAAGGAACAACATATCAACACTCTCACAAGGCAACTCGAAACCCAGAAGGACAAGCACTCTGCGGAGAGCAGTAAGCTCAGGCTTGAAATTGGGAATGTAGAGGAAAAACACAGGGAGATCTCGGAAAGCCTGGATACTACGCATAAGGCTAAAGAGGAACTCGAAAAGGCAAAGAGTGCTCTAGAAGTAGAAAAAGAAGAGCTGGAGAAGAAATTCGCTGAAGAAAGGGAAAGCCTCCATGGCGCATTCGACCGTTACAAGACGGAAACGAAAGACGCATTTGAAGAAGAGAAGAGGGGTATGGCGGAGACTTTTGAGCAACAGAAGTGCGATATGGAGGAGACTTTCGAACAGCAGAAGCACGCTATGGAGGAGGCTTTTGCGGAGGAGAAGCGTGTTTTGGGGGAAAACTTTGAACAGGAAAAGAAGGAAATGATGGAGATGTTTGAGGACGAAAAGAGGGTTATGGGAGAGCACTTCGAAGCAGAAAAGAGTTCCATGGAAGAGGGCTTCGCAGCACAGAAGAAATCCATGGAAGACGCCTTTGAAGCCGAGAAGACGGGCATGAATGAAAATTTTGAGGAGGAGAAGGTGAGTATGGGGAACGCTTTCGATGCTGAGAAGGTATGCATGGGAGAGGCTTTCGAAACAGAGAAAGCCAATATGACTGGAAATTTCGAAGCCGAGAAGACCTCCATGAATGAGGCATTTGTAGCCGAAAAGAAGGCTATGGATGACCAATTTGAAGCAGACAAGAAAACAATGGAGGACGCATTTGCAAATGACAAACAGGCCATGGAAGAGAGCTTCGAGGCCGAAAAGCAAGCCATGACGTCTGCAATGGAGGAGGAAAAGAGAGTAATGAACGAAGCTTTTGACATGAGACAAAAGGAGCAACAAGCCGCTTTTGAGAGCGAGAAGGCACAAATGATGGAAAGTTTCGAGAAAGAGAAGGAGTCTATGAATGCCGATTTCGCGCAGCAGAAACAGACCATGGAGGAAAACTTCGAACGCATGCATACAGAACTAGAAGAAAAGCTAAATGCTCGACACAAAGAACTTGAAGACGCGGTGGCGAAGGAGCGTGAGGAATGGGCTAATGAGCGTGATGAGCTCGTCAGAGGCTGGGACGAGGAGCGCACGGGAATGAATAATCGATTCGAGGAGCAGCGCAACGCGATGATAGAGCAGCACCAGAAGGAGAAGGATGAAATGCAGGCAGCGTGGGATGCAATTAAGACGGAAATGATTCGAAAGGCAGATGAGGAGCGAGGAGCACTTGAGAGAGAGAAGGGTGATCTTAGGAGAGGGTGGGATGCCGATAAAGTAAGATTTGGTGAGGCAATGACGGAGCTCAAAGGGGTCACGGAGAACTTGGGAACAGAAAAGACCAGACTTCAGAAGATGGTGGATAAGTTTGGCGAGTGGGAAGAAATCAAGAGCAAAGGGGACCCGTTCTAGTAAGTAAAATATCGTCGCGTGTGGTCATATTCGCTATATTGTAGGAAATGGGAACCAAATTTGTATCTTCAAATCAAGAATTCATAAAACATATTAGCTAACTAAAAATTGAATGGGTGATTCCAGTCTAGACTCATTCAGGATTCTCGCAAAGGAAATTATTGATCTATCCAATGAGCACTTCCAGAACCTACCCATTGCACCGCCCGCTGAAGTTCTAAGGAATATCCCCTCGAATCTCCCCTCTTTCATCGACAATACGGACGCATCACGAGCAATACGCGCCGCATATGTTACCCACATAATCTCGAATACACTTTGCTATCGCGTCTTCAGCCCTTTCCTTTTCTCTCTTGGCCGCCGGTACGATAAGGCGGACTCACTGTTCCAAGCCATGTCGAACGAGCTGCGGCAGAAATCTCACCGAAGAGAGGCTATGTGGAGGCAGCAGACACTATATGCAGCCTATACTGCATCAAGCGCAAAGAAGGCGACAAACGCTACTGCAGGTGCAGTTGTGGAGGAGATAGTGAGCCAGATAAAGCCGTTCGCAGACCCGAGACGAAAAGAACTCATTACGATCGCCGTGACGAGGATTGTGAAGCGAGCCGCAGAGACGTGGAGGTACGCAAGACTCGAAAGAGAGATGATACATGCACGGATGCCAGCAGCTGAGGATATTGCGGCCGACGAAGAGGTCAAGTGGCCCGCTGAAAGCTACGAGGGCAAAGACTATCCCAAGGGGACCTCATTGGCTGGCAATGGGCACCCAAGAGTATTGCTCAGGCTGCTCCCGATCATCACCAGAGAGCCCGTTCATGAGGTGTTCCAGACTGATGCCAACGAACCTGATCTTGGCGCTGTTTACTTGAATGGTCTCGCACTCTATTCAGACGCAGCACCGGTGCTTGGTCGCATTCATGAAATCAACTCAAAGTCTCTGAACATCTCACAAACCGACACCTCTTCATCGCTTGAGCGGGGTGCGTACTCGAGTAGACGCACTTCGCTGGATCAAGTACGGAGAAAGTTCAAGGAGGATCGGGAAAGCCGGTCGAGATCGAGGTCTCCACAAGACTAGTCTTGGGGCCTAGAGCGAGCAGATGAGCGGGATTTCTGTATATGTACATAGGGAATTTTGTTGCTCTAGTTGAGATGAATAGCGGGTTTCTACTTGGCTGGCTTCTTGTACTCTTACTTTTACCTTCTAAACAAAAACAGCACCAAATTTCAAAAGCACAAGACGAGACGTGTGTGTGCAGGGACCAAATTGCGATGAGCAGTGACGTGCCTGTCGCCAGTTTGATGGGTTGAAGGCCGTGGACCGCACAGGGCACAGGGCACAGGGCGCAGTTGCCTTTTCAGTTTTGTTGGCTTCTCCACCAAAAGCTTGGTTTAGCGCTTATTGCGTGTTGTTGCAGAATATTATGTGCAACATACCGAGCCCCATACAGTACACATGTGCTCGTACATTGAAGAGTATAGATTGCAGGACAGGAAAGACCTGCAGGTAAGGTAGGCGTGTGTATGTATGCGTGTACAGAGTACATGCATGCACAGCTCGTGACAGCGCCAAATACAGGGTACGGAGTAGATGTGTGTGAAGGGAGCAGCAGAAGAAAAGCCGGGCATGGGGAATTCTAAAAGGTGTGTTGTACAAAGTGAAGTACATGTACACACGGAGTACCTGTGCAGGCGCTGCGCCCTCACAGCCAGCAGCAGCAGTAGCAGCCACCGATGGTGGTTTGCTGTTCGAGGGGTGGAGCGAGGCGCAGGCGACTGCGCAATTCTTCGTTCTGCATTGGGAATGCTTCGAGACGTCTGGCTGGGAAAAAAACACAGCAGAGCAGTCCCACCGCGATCTGCCTTGGTCGGGGACACAGCTGGCAAAGCTGCAAGGCTTTCCACCGTGGTTTGGTGGATGGACTGGCTGGTGGTAGCTGCTGGGGTCTGGGGTCTTGGGTTTGGGGTTTTGGTACCGCAGAGTGGATGAGGATGAGGATGAGGATGAGGATGAGGATGAGGATGATGATGATAATCCAAGTAAGTGTAGCACCATACCGTACAGTACCGTACCGGTAAAGCACGACAAAAGTACCTGGTACCGGCTGCTTGTACAACATATATAACATATGCAACATACAACATACAACATACGGAACAAAATACGACAAATACATACACCACATGCTCTCCGCATCTACTCTTGTCCTGTCTTGGTCTCCAGCCAGACCACCAAAAGACTCGGTCGCACAGCCTGCGCCGGCCCTTGCACCGATTCCACCAGCCCAGCCTCAACCCGCCCACCTCCCCACTTCCACTTCCTGTTCCCCTCCCCGAAAAGTCAAGAGTCAGCCGCGAAGAACGCCGTACTGTGCTGAGCAATCCCCCGTCATCGCTCGGCGCGCAATTGACCTCACCCCTCTCCGTCCTGTACTTTACAACTCTGAATATCCATTTTGTCCCTTTTGTCCTGCACCTGCATCGCCCGTCTTTGCACAGTGTCCCGCGTGCCGCCGCCGCCGTTGCTGCTGCTGCTACTGCTACTGCTACTGCTACTGCTGCTGCTGCTCCCCAACCGCCACTCATTATCGTAGCGCGCAGGGTACTCCGTGCTACAAACGCCTGACCGTCAGCCAGCTCACCTTATCCCTCCCAGCGTTTCGCCGAACTCTCCCTCACCTTCGACTCTCCTGCGACTCTCCTTCGCATCGCAACCTTTCTGTCCAAAGCCGCCGTCTACAAACCTGCACATCTGTTTTGCGACCATTCCTTCAGTTTACATTGATTCGGCACCGTCGATGATGGGTTCTCGGTCGTTTGAAGGTTGACATCACCGACTGCGACTACCCGCTTCCCATATACTAGACGGCGATTCTACACACCCACTAACTCCTAGACTTGTTCGATCGACTAATATCATGGCCTTCCCACGCTCTTCCTCCGCCAACGGACACCGCTTTTACAGTCACCCCGCATCTACTACCCTGCCATTCCTCGACGGGCTCTACAACGGAGTGGAACACGGTGGGCAAATATCACAACCGCCTCTGGATTCCCCTTTTCTGCCCACCGACGCGAGCCAGCATTTACATGGCGCGGCATCTACCCCCACGAGCAGGACAGCGTCGGCCTATAATGGATCAAATGGAGACTCTCAGCATCCGGGGGACTCGTCGCCTTCAGCATACGTTTCGCAGCAAACCAGGAACACCAATCATCAACAACATTTCTTACACCACAGCAGCATACATTCGTCGGGTATCAACCAGAGCCATTACATACATCCTGCCTCTAATCCGCCAACAAACCGTAGCCTCTCCCCCGCATCCGCGCCTGTGTACAAGAAGACGAGCCCCTCGTCGGGTGTCCTCGTGGAAGCCATTGAAGGCTATGATGGGATCAGCAAACATACAACGCCGAGTTTCGACGATGATATTCTTGGAGCAGACGTGGACCTGAGCCCCAGCATGGATACGGAGGGGTTCCAGCTGCTAGGCCGAGATACTGACATGCGGCCATTTCAGACGGAAGACTTAATGAGTGACGGCACGCTTTCCAGGCACATGGAGAACTCATCTGCGGGTTCCGCCGGTTCTCCCTTCCTATCGAGCCCGGTGAATGCACACATACCAAGTTCACCCTCCAGAGAAGAGAGCTATAGGCACCTCTCTGTAAGTGCTACTCCATTGATCGGCCCCGCGTTGTCGCCAAACAGGGATATACCACGAGCTGTCCTACAGATACCGACCACCGAGGCATCTTTTGGTGGCCACAACAATGCGAATGGTGGAACCGATGGGCTAGGTCGGTCCATAGCCGAGGCCTCCGCATCGACGCACATCCTAAGCCCAGTGGTGAAAGTAGAGCATTTCAGCGGGGAAGACTCGCCTCCCAATGGGCCTTTTCCAGGACGAGGCTTAGGCAAGCGATCTCGAAATGTGGACACATCCCATTTATCCCCAAGACATGACGAGTCAGAATCGTCGGAGGACGACATGGTGGACGACCCTGATCGCCCTAGATCTAGTCCGGCACAAGGTTTTTCCGCCATTCGTGGTACTAATGGCTCTTGGCTACCGAGTGCGAGAACCGGTCAAGCCGGTTTGAACCCGGAGATGAGAGAGCAACTCAAGGACACTCAAATCCCCAATCTCAAAGAGCAGGAGATGGACCGGCAGATTGCGGAGCGGAACGCCGAAGTTGCCGACTGGCTACGGAGAAGCCAGTCCGCCGACGGAGCAGCAGGTATACCGTCGTCACCAGGTAACAGAGTCTCGCGGAAGAAGTCTGTGAGACGCAGGGCTAGAAGCATGGGAGATGTTCCCGGTTCCCGCCCAGGCTTGCTAGGAGCCGATTTAAGCACGTCCGCAGGCATTCCCGGGCCTGGTGTTCTAGTCAATGAAGATAGTGAAGCCGATGGTGAGGATTATTCGAGTGATCTAGGAGAAGATGAGGATTCGAACATGCTTGACACTTCACCACCAACCTCAACCCACGGGGGCGACGCCCTGGAGGAGACCCAGAGGGAACTAAGCTTAGCTACACTCGCTGACCCAGACGAGGAACCTCTCCCACATCAATTTTGTCGGGCTCGACTTTGGCGCGATACACCGTCGTCCAAAGGGGCAGTGCCATCAAATTCCCGGTATCAGCCGGAAAATTCGAATGAAGCGATGATGCTCTTCAACCAGGTAGCAGATAACTACGATACAGCATCGAGGGTGGCTACCTGGGGGACTCGTCGCCGACTCAGTGAGGCTGATGTTGATCAGATTTCGGTCCCGTCGCTTTTAAAACGAATATCGTTTGGGAAAGATAAGGATAAGGACAAAAGGAAGACCGATCAGCGAGGCAACTTCCTCGATATCACAGACGTCAAAAAACTGATACCCAGAAGAAGCGGGAGCAACTCGAAGCGGAAGGCTGCCGACAAGGAGCAACCCTTTAAAAAACCCGATCACATGGACTCTGCGGGGACTGGGACCTGGAACACTCTAGCCCCACCATCAAGGGCCCCAAGCTTCGGAGGTCGGCCGAAACTCAATACGGGAGGTGCTGTTGCTGCTATGGCCGGCCAAATAGCAGTTATTGGAGGGGGTGCCATGAGTGCTACTACACTGACTTCACCAGGTCCGTGGGCACAAGCTAAACAGTTTGTGAAACGGAGTAGGAGCAGGAGTGATAGTGGACGGAAATCTAGCCTTTCCGTTCTCATGACTCAGCATGGTGGACCTCCAATGCTAGCCCTGGCCTCCCCGACCGCTGCGAGAGCAGAAGAGACCAAAAACTTCAACACCGGAGGTAATGAAGACGAGGACGACGATGAAGGCGAAGAGGAACTGATTGGCGACAAAGGGATCACGATGGACTTGAAAATACGTCACGATCCCATCATTCCAACTTTCCAAGGTTTCCAAGCGCATGCCAGGCAATTGAATCCTCGTTTGTCGCAGGTACTCATCGATAGAATCAGTCATGAGCAAGTTAGGCGGCATAAGAAACTGGTCGATTTCAGGACAAAACACTCAAATGCGGTCAGGAGTCGTAAGTGCAACTCAACCACATTTTGTTTCGCTCTTGGTGGAGAGGCGAAGATTTTGCCACCGAAGCCCAGCGGCCGAGATCCAGAGGCCGCGTTTGCTGGATTCCAGATATCCACCTGTCATTCCGAAGAAGAGTCTGGCTTTGGGGAGGGCGCTGTCGCCGCTGCACAGTTCCCGCCAGGCGTCCCGTTGCCTCCTGTCAAACGCTTGCCTGCAGAGTTCGAATGTCCATTGTGCTTCAGGGTCAAGAAGTTCCAAAAGCCCTCCGACTGGACGAAGCACGTACATGAGGACGTTCAGCCCTTCACGTGCACATTTCACAATTGCAGTGAACCAAAGTCCTTCAAGCGGAAGGCGGACTGGGTAAGACACGAAAATGAACGGCATAGGCAGCTCGAGTGGTGGACCTGTAATCTGCCAGATTGCTCGCATACGTGCTATCGAAAAGACAACTTCGTGCAACATCTAGTTCGCGAGCACAAGAAACCAGAACCAAAGGTTAAAGCTACAAAAGCCGCTCTGAAGGCCACTACAGCAGGGAAAGGTAGAAACTACACCGGCCAGGGAGGAACAAACGGTAAATTGCAGACAGCCAATGGCGTAGATCCTCACCAGGAGGAGATCGACAAGGTCTGGCAACTTGTTGAAGACTGTCACCACGATACCACTAAGCAGCCGCGAGAAGAGCCATGCAGATTTTGCGGGAACATCTGCAGCAGCTGGAAGAAATTGACCGTCCACCTTGCAAGACACATGGAGCAGATCAGTCTACCGGTTCTTGCTCTTGTGGATCAGAAAAATACCATGGTTGGTCCTACCACTAGCTCGGTGGAGCAGCACGAACCCATCCGGGTGACGACACCAACCCACCCTCATAGTTGGGGCGGAACTCCCATCGCAATGCCTTACACTATGCGAGACAGCGTCTCTCCTGTAGGCTTGCCCGGCCAGCCACATCACCATTTTGTTGGACATCAAAACAGATACTACGCCCCGAACAACGGGGCTCCGGGGCCAAACTATGTCGGACAGGAGCCACACTATGACAACCAAACCCCTATGCCTGGCCAAACAAGCCCGTATACAGACCAAACGAACAACGCCTTTACTGCTGTATCTATGGACTTTCCGCTCTTCCAAAACGAACAGTTTTCACCTTCCGACGGCACCGGCACATACACAGACCTATCGCCATCATATGGAGGGTTTGAAACCATAACAGCACAGTCCCTAGGGCTCCCCGCGAGTGGATACCCCTCTCCAAATGCTCCAGTCACGTCCTATGGTGAACAATCCATTTACCCATCAACAATGGAGCAAGTTACGTCTTTTACATCAGTGGCTCCCGAAATACAAGTACCGGGAACCAGCACAAACTTCAGTCCCGGGATCGGAGGTATTCCCTTTGCTCCGAGAGAGAATGTACCTTCACCAACGTACACGCAGCAGTCTCAGAACTATTACGAACGCCATTAATGAGCTAAATGGGCGTACCAGCGATGTGACGGGTTAGATTTTCTAATTTTTATTTTTATTTTTGCAATTTTATCCCCCTTGCTTCTCTCAGCTTGATTTTTGGGAGGGGAAGGGAAGGGGGGGAGGGGAGGGATTTTTCCTTGGGCGCAAGAAATGGATGTAACGGACTGCCTATTCCTACTAGCAAATTTCCTTCACATCTCCACTTGATTTGCGCAGGGTGGGTTTCCACATACTTTTGGTGTTGGACGATATACGCAACATGAAAAAAAAAAATTTGTGCATTAGCGCCTAGTGTGCCGACCCTGGCGTAATCTTAAGATCCTGAGACGCAGCCCCAGGATATTTTATGTGTGTAAGTACATCGCAGTGCACCGTTGGATGGGAAAGAGCAGTAGGCGAGGCGGGGCGAGGCGGGCAACACGAACGGTGACCGCATTTGTCCTGCCCTTGTTTCCGGCCTTACCCCAAGCAGCAGGCGGTGGACGCCGTTGGCTGGCGGTGGTGGTGGCGGCGGCGGCGGCCTCATTGCCTCATTGCCCGGGCTGCAGGACATTGCCAGTGTACAGAATGCCGATCCAAAGCCAATCAATCAGTCAATATACTCTGTATGTATGTACATGTACCAGTGCATGGTCCGTGTCAGTATTCCCAGCAGCTAGCAGCAGGGACAAGAGAGAGAGAGAGAGAGAGAGAGAAAAAGAGAAAGGGAGGGAGGGACAAAGGGAGACGAGTGAGACAGCGTCGAGAGAAGAGAAAAAAGAAATAGATTGGTGCAGACTTTGCAGAGAGAGTATGTGGGAAGTGGGAGAGGGAGAGAGAGAGACGGAGGGAGAGAGAGACAGAGAGAGAGATAGAGAGATAGAGTTGGAGAGAAGTGAAGGAGGTGCAAAAGGTTAAGAAAAAGTGAGGCGAGCAATCACAGGCAGCAACAACGAAAGTTCGTGTGGTTCCGTCGGGCCTTGATGCCTGGGAGGGGCACGTGCGGCTGAGTGCGTGCAACGCCTCGCATTGCGCTGCTGATTGCGTTGCCAGCAGCCGCCCGGTTGGTTGGTTGGCCGGTTGGCTGGTCGGCTGGCTGGTTGGCTGACTGGCTGGCTTCTGCTGGCTACTTTCTGCTACCGCTACTACACTCTTGCTTCCGCCTCTGCTACTTGCTACAGCTACTGTACTGCTTGCTATTGCTGCTTCAACTCCCTGCTGCTGTTCCCAACTCCCTGCTCCAAAGCCCTCACCGTCGACCGTTGCCTTTTCTGCCTTTTTTTTTTTTTTCTTTCTTTTCCTTCTTTCTTTCTTTCCTCTGCTCCGCTGTCTTTCCGCCGCCCGGTCAGATCCAGCACACACCGTCATACTCTCTCTCTCTCTACCCCGTCGTATTCGTAAACCCATCAGACCCACCCACCAAACTCACCAAATTCCACCCAAAACCCAACCACCAATACCACCCACCAGCAGGACCACAAGGCACGTTGCATCCTCTCGCGCACCAGCGGCCCTGGATGCATCCGATATGAATGCCTCGCTGCCCGCTTCGCTCACTCTTGGGATTCTTGCCTTCGGCGATCCATCAACCTGTGGCCTGCTGCGCCGATTCTGAACAAGAAAGCCACGCCTTGCATAACGTAGCACGGCAAACTCTCTCTCTCCTCCTGGTCTGCAACCACTTCCCCCTCCTCTTCTCCCCCCCTCCCCCCCCCCACCCCCCCCCCCCCGCCCCTCCCCCCCCCCCGCATATCTCCCCCCCCCCCCCCCCCCACCCCCCCCCCCCCCCGACCCCCCCCCCCCCCCCCCCCCCCCCGCTTCCCCCCCCCCCCCAAACCCCAC